>JAPZDV010000024.1:18899322-18921961 GCA_029814665.1 Acanthurus lineatus | reverse complement strand
TATCAACCTCAAACACACACACACACACACACACACACACACACACACACACACACACACACACACATACATATACACACACACACACACACACACACACACACACACACACACATACAGGCACTCACACACAAACACACCCACACACATGCTTACCTCCCCATGTCCTTTGGTTTTTGCGTTGTCTTCAAACAGACCTTGAATGGAGTCAGGGCCAGCAAGATCCAACAGCAATCAAATAAAGAGTCTCTTTTATAACAGCTTTAAAATTCAGTTGGGGCAATCTAAAGTCATCAGTTACCTGTTTGACAGCACCTGCACTGCTTTGCTGTGAGCAGGGTCGGCTCCAGGTTTCCTCTTATTCAAACTTGTGCTGTGACAGGCATGATAAAAAAACGTAACTAATCACCACAAACCCAACCTAAATAGAACCTCAGTTTTCAATATTATGGCATACTTGTGAATTTTTGTGCATTGCAAAGTAATGTCAAAAAAGTAACGCATGAGTACTGCAGCATTGATTTTGCTCACATCATCATCATCATGTTGAGTAACTGAGGTTTGAATGTAGGAAGAATAGTATTTGGCCAAAACATGAAACATAAAAAGAAAGAAATAAACACATTTTCACAAACTAAAGCATCCTACTTGATTAAATGAAAAGTTAAGCAACTTTGGTTTCTTAAGTATATAGAAAAAAACTGCTCATGGAGTGGGTAACTTCATTTTTTTAATGTCCTTATTCTTTAATTTTCTTTGTTGTGCTTCATTTTGTTCATTTCTCATTCTGTCTTGCCTGAAGGTAGGCACATTTATTTGCTCCAGTACAACAACTTAAACATAGCATTCACATTAAAAAAAAGACTGTTTCTCTCGTGTGACAGAAAGTCACATTTGAGGATTTTAATATGCGGACAAAATGTTAATGTTCTAGCAAACTTTTTTGCTTGCAGAAGCCCCCCCGCAGCCTCAGAGCCAAATCAGTGAAGCCAGAGTTTCACAGTCACTCTCATAAAGAGTTGCCCTGTTTTATGGCCCTGTTGCCCAACATCACATGCCTTCAGTGCAGGGATATGATCTAAGATAAGGCAAGAAAGTACCGCAACAAGTCTCACTCTCCTCCTTCCTTACGCTGCTCATTCAGGTAAATGACCAAGATGAAGAACATGTTAAAGTTTGGTTTTTTTTAACAGTTAAGACAATTCAGGCTACTGTATGAGAAACAGTCTTGTTTCTTCATATTTCTTTATGTAACGTTAAAAGCTTCTCCTGCTCCTTTAGAAGATATCAAAGAAGGTCTGAATCACTGAGTTGCCCTTGTTGCATACAAGTTTTATAAATCATGTCTTTATGATAAGCTGATTACCTTATCCTTGACAGCACGCACAGCGAGGGCAGTAAAGGTGCAGAATTACGAGGTGATGGTCCATAAAGGGTTTGGCTCAGATAAGGTGGTTTGTGGGAGTGAGAGACTGGTGACTTTAGGTCAACAGAAACTAGGCTTTCTCATTGACAACAAGGTGGACTCTGCCACGTATTACTGCAAAACACCTAATAATGCTGTCACGTTTTATAAATTTAAATATCATTAATTTCTCTTATTTCAGGAGCAAGCTTTTGTTTATGTGTTTCCAGTAGTTTCTGGTCAGACAAGGTCATAAAAAAATTGCGGCCCATGAAAGGCAGCCATTTCAACCTTTAACCTCTTCCTCACTTAGTCATACAGGATGTTGGCTAAGATCTGGTGACTTGAAACCGAGTCTTGTGTACTTGTTTTCATAAACATGTTGTTTATGCATTTCCCTGCAATTTCTATCTCACATTTCCCCTGCAATTTTAGTCACTCTGATGAACTTAATGTTTACATTGTAATGTGATCATCACAAAAAAATGCCCCCTCACAGACGAGTGGCTCTATTAATGAGCTTAAAGGCATATGAGCAATACCTGGGTGAAACTGCATGGGGTGACTGCCTCAGCAACTTCCCGTATTGCAATGCAAACCTCTGTGCTCCATTCAGAGGAAACCATTAGAACAAACTGCTCTCAGGTGCAGCAAAGCAGACCGGACACCATCATTTATGAACCAGATCACCTCTGGGTGCCCCATGCAAGGACAAAGCACAAACTCTCTGCATGCAGAATCTTACAGAGCAGCTCTTAAGTGCAGTAGACAGTGAGATATAAACAAGCTTTTTCATCTGTTCACTTATTCATAAATTTTGTGTTCTTGGTAAAGTCTAATTATTAACTATAAATGGCAACTATTTCCTTTAGTTATAGGAAATTTCCCTTTTGCTGTTGCACTCCATGGTTTAAATTTTTTGAGTTATTCTTTATAAATAATAATAATGAAGTGATATTTCAAATGTAGCAATTTTAGATTTTGGTACATGGCAATATATCATCATTACTTTAACCTGGTACAATGTTTAGGTGTTGTAGGTGAACTCAAAACATGCTGTGAAACTCACAAGAGTGACACAAACCAGCTCTTGAAAGACAAAAGACACTTATAACTCCCTTTTCTGATCCAACAAGTAAAGTACTTCAGTCTGATTTCTTACTCTTCCAATCAGCTTGTCAAATGGACATTTAAATCCATTAACAGTTGCGAAAGGCAACCTGGTTAATGGCTGATAGATCAAAAAAACTATTGTGCATTACAATAAATAGGGCGTTTTGATTGGAGGACATGTTGTCATGAGAAGAACATTTGTCTCATAAAAATTTATAAAAGCTAAATCAAATCCTTGCTAGATTCTCATTTTCAATCAGTCGTCCGTGTGATTGTTCTTTTTTCATAACTCTGACTCTCTGGAGCTCCAACTGTAATGTTAAACAGTTTTATCAGCTTTTAGGCTGTGGTATAGACCTGAACACTGATCCAGCTCGCACCTACAGTCATTCACATACAAAACCAGGGAGAGAAAAACAGAGAGCCAAAGAGAGAGAGAGAGAGAGAGAGAGATTGAATAGATAAAGATTTCCCTCTTGTGGTAAGACTGTAGAAGTGCATTTAAACTGGATGACTAATAAGAATAATAAGACTAATAAGCTTGACAATATCTTCTGAACAAAATCACATTGATCAGAGCGTATTAAACTTGGCTTGTGATCTTTGCCTGCAGCTACTGCACAAAGTACAGCATTTTACGGGAGGTGACTGAAAAGACTGTGGCCTGGTGTGAAAAGAGATGAGTTACACAGCCTTTGTTACTAGCACTTGCAATTCAGCTCTTTGTATTTTTCTGTATTGTTCAAACATCTCACAGGAAAACTAAGAAATAGATTAGTGGAGAGAAACTGAGACAGATATCAAAGCTACTGTGTCTCTCTCTCTATCTATCTACCTGTATTAACATATTCATGTGGCACCTTTATTTACCTTCTTCATTGACATCCTGAGCCTGAGTCATTTACCTCCTTGTTATGCCTGTGTTACTGTAAGTCCGCCCACTGGTCATCTCACAGTCTATGAGGCCTCTGCAGAGCACAAACATTCACCGCATCAATGAGAGCTCCGAACAAAACAAGAGGGTATTTTCAGCCTGAGCCTAAACAACCATCTGTGTGGTGTAGTTCAGTTTATTCAAATGTGAGGAGCTGAATAGAGCCCTTAGAGAGAGCTAAAAATACGGATAAAAATACTTAAAAGGGATCTTATTAAGATCATTCAGAGAGCTGAATTTAAAGACTGAACATCTCAGTAAGATGGAAATTGTGCTGTGTGAGATGCAGCTGGACATGTAACACTTAAGTTATCAAACATGATTTATTTTTCTATTTGTTGACTGTCCCTTTTAAAGGCCACAGCTCAGCATATAAACACACTTTTTTATCATCTTAATGATCAAACTTATATTTCAATCAGCTTGAAATTGTCTTGTGTCAAAATACGGACTAGCAGGGGTTAATATCTTCGACCAGTCAATTATCAGTGCAGTCTCTATGTTAAATGTAGTGGCCATGAATTACAGCTCTGTGTGGGCAGAGGGATGAAGGCAGCCAGAGGCTTCAGTATGAAAGAGAAGTAGGCAGGTATGTGGGGTGAGAAGACTCTGATGGGAAAAACAACAGTGAAGATTTGCTGAAAAAGCTGACCAGCCTCTGACACACTTGTTTTAAAAAGACGAGTGAAAACACATGTAAGACCATTATGAAACACTTTGTTTTTTTGGATTATTCAGCATGTTTGTGAAACAGGCTTATCTAGCAGAAGGAAAGCTTTGATTCTACTTTACTTCTTATTCACTAAGGGAAGCTGCAAGTGACTCTCAGGACATTAATGTTTTAAGAGGAATGATTTCTAAGCTCCAAATTTATGTAGAGATAGGAACTGCAAAAAGTGTTTTCTAGTATTTAGGCAAAGTGTTCCAGTTGACTCCACATGGTGTCTCTTTCACCCACTTTGACCTCAGTCTGTCTCTAGAAATAATTCATAAGTCACCTGTCATTTAATTTGTCTTCTTTCTCAGCTCCACATGCTTTAGTTTCACAGATTTCACTTACAAACACTGTGCAACTTCAGAACAAACAGAAAACATGACACATGACACCCCATTCTCCTGCCATTTTTGCAAGAAAACAACTGCAACAACATTAAAATAGGACAAAGTATCCAGCATTGCAGTCATGTTTGGATAAAACACACAATCTGTTCTCTGGATTCTACATTTCCCATTATGCAACTTGAATGTTTTTTTTGTGAGATCCTTCATGCATGGTAAAGGCACATGTTTTTCAGATGCCAAAACTCCAGTTTAGAGTCTGAAAGAGATGCAGGCTTTCTTCAAAAAACTCTCAAACTCCCAAAGCTGAAAAACCTTTGTGATATCATGAGGGCATTTTAAAATGATGTTCATTCTCAGCACCATTATTCTTGGGCAACACGAAAAGGCAATCATCAAGTTTTTTCTATTTTTCTTTCATTTCCTCTTCTTTCACTCCTTTAGAGAAAATGTGCAAAAATAGAAATTAGTCTTTCTTTAAGAAACAAGTAATCTTCTTCAGAAACTAATTTGTCACTACAATGAGGCTTATAAAAGAATCTACTTTCATGATTAGGTCCGACATGAGTTGAATGCAGCCTCCTTGAATCACACAGATGACTGTGTTAGCGAACCATATGGGTGACCAGCAGAACACCACAGCGAGTGATGTCACAGTTACTTGGTTTCTGCTCCTCATCTCTGAGCCAAGGTCTTGCATTTGTTGCCATGGACTGTTTATCACAAAAGACACAGCCTCAGTTGTTCAGGGTAAACGATAAGTCCAACGTTACATACGTACTGTATTACCTTGATGCTTAACATATGGACCTTGAAACTATTGTATCCATTTTTCTTTGTCAGCTTCCACTGCATGGATATCTGTTGTTCAGCTGTCTGTTATCTGTGATTTATTGTTACAATAACATAATTTTCTTTTTTACAGGTTTGTCAAATGATGCACTGTAAGCACAAAAGAATTCTGGCACTTTTCTTATAGACCTCTTATTTACCTCATTCCTCAAGACCTCAAGATATAAGTTTCATGCTAACAGTTAAAACAACATACCTGTATTCAAGTGTTTACTCAAAGTCCTATATTGGAGACCCAAACTTGAGGTAGTTATTGCTGTGTATTCAACATGACTGGCAAAGTTCCCTGCCTTTATAGATCCATATCCAATACTCATGCTACTGTTATGCAACAATTTAGCATATGTCACTGTGTGATGATACATCCATGGTTTGTGGATGGTAGCTATTGTTTAGAAAGTTAGAGAGTCTCACTTCAAAGGAATGGTTTAACATTTTGAAAAATATACTTTATTTGGAGGAGAAAACTGAAACCACTTTTGAGTCTCTACTGTAAATATGAAGCTAGTACCAGCAGTCTGTTAGCTTAGCTTAGCAAAAACAGCTAGAGAAATAGGTCTACGAGAGAGATCTCACTAGCTAAGTAGAAAGCTTTGAATGTGCACAGATTTTTTTTAACCTTTGAATAGAGCCAAACAATATGTTTCTCCCTGTTTTCAGTCTTAATGCACAGCTCTGTTAAGTGGGGGCTAGTGGCCTCTTCATGCTGAATAGACAAGACCATTTACCAAATTATAACTTCCTAAAAAGAATGAAGCTACTGCCAGTAGCCAGTTTGCTTAGCTCAGTATAAAGGCTAGGAGAGGGTGAAAAAAAGGTAGCCTGAGTCCATCCAAATGTTGAAATAAAATGAATATCCTTTACCACTTCAGAGGTTTACTAGTTAACATGATACTGTTAATTAGTAAGCTCTAAGGGATGCTATGCAGACATGTAAGTTCATATCAATCTTTTCTTCATACTCTTGGCAAAAAAGCAAATGAGTGTATTTCCAAAAATGTCTCACTTAAGTTAACAAATAAGTATGGAGCGTTGTAGAGTAGTCTTCTAGTCTACCATAAAATAATGTGCCCACTGACAAAATTAAAGGCCACAGTGTAAATATAAGTCAACAATTAAGTTTTATTTCATTGAGTTCATACGATTTTGGTTCTGTAGCAACCTACTGGATAATTCTAATGAAGTGCAATTGTACTCAAGCCGGTTACAGTTGAGAGCAATGACAGGCACACGTTTTGTGCAAATTTAACAGCATTGGAACGACTCCTACACATACACAGCAAAAATACATGCCAGAGGAAAACAATGCTAAATCAGTTTACATTAACAATAGTTAGGAAGACTTCCTGCGAACAAAATGTCTATCCAAGCCAACACTTGAAAGATACACATTTCACCCATTGTTGGATTATGAGAAAAACTGAGTAAACATTCAGTCTTTACACACAGTGAGAAATGTGTTGTGTTATCAAACTCTGTGGACTACATCCCGACAATCTGCCCTCCCAAAGAACACATTTAATCAGAATCCAAACATTGTGCATTGCCATTTCAAAATTATTATACTGACATGATGAAATGAAAACCTAAAATCAGTGTGCTAGACAAGAGATATCATAATCAGAAATGCTTGATTGATCCTCAAGGGGAAAGTGGATACAACTTGATACACCTGCTTGCACTTGCTTCAGTGAGTCCTCACTCAAAATGCTTTCTCTTTCCTGCACATCTGGCAGTACACTGGCAATGCAAAATAACATCAGAGGTTAATGCAACTTGAGGGTATCACAAGCCACACAAGACAGCACAACCATCTGAAACACAGACATGTTGATAGCCTTGATGGGGTTGATGGCAGATATTTTTGCATCACCTTCCAAACACTGCTTTTTCTAGCAATTACTGTGACAAGACACACATCAACTCAGTCAAATATATACATACTCAAAATGAAAGTTAAATGAATTATTTAGCTTCGAGATGAACTTTAATTTGTATCTGATAACAGTTAAAGAAATTGTTGTTATTATCCTCCAAACATGCAGAAACACAGGACCATAAGACTGAAATCTAGGTAGGTTAGTCTGGAGATTTTGGTAACCAGTCTCTAGTGTTGTTACTCGGACATTACAGGCCAAGGTCTGTGTTTGTGAGCTTTCATTGCTCTATTGTCCCTCACAGTGAAAATTTAAGAGCTGACTAACTGAACATCCCTGGAAATGTTTGCACTGGCTTATATTGGTTCCAAAGTGTCAAGTGTTTTGGATGTTGTGACATCTTTTTCTGACAGCGGCTGCTTAAATTTCACATCTGTTGGGGTTTCTGTTCTAAATCCAAATTTAACCCTTTCAAAGTTTTGTAATTTTGTAGTTGCATTTACAGAAACATAACTTATTTAAATTAGTAAGACAGTGTAATAAAGTAAAATCATGCTGTATTTTCCTTCTGCAGACCTAAGAATTCATTTCACTGTTTTGCCCTATTAACCAACGATTTTACATGATTGCATGTTAGAATCTTGATAATAAATTGGTAAACTGGTGCACGCAGTATGACTTTACCATCTAAACCAACAGATGGAGTCTCCTAACAGGGTATGGCAATTCCACTTGTGAAGGAAGCAGATGCCCACTACATTCTACAGCTTTCCTTTTCTATACAATCAAGGGCTATGTTGAAATCTTTTACAACCTAGAATTTAACAGCATCAACAAAAACTACTTCAGTTGCATTCAAATGGCAACTATCCAAAAGTAAACTTACTGTAATATACATATTAAATAGTGTATAGTCCATGCAATTGCGCACGGCCAATTTTGCATCATTATGGTATGTCGTTATTAGTGTATGGGACATGTCAGCCACCAGTGCATTTCCGACTAAGGTTCAGGGAGAAAATCTCCCCAGCACCCATCAGAAACTTCTCAGCCAGACTTGAAGAGCAAGATGGCCACTTGGCCCAAGTAGAAATAAATGAAATGCTTTGTCTCGTGGGTGACGTAGCTGCCAAAGTTCCTCCCGACAATGCAGTGCCAGGTGGGGTTATATTTCTTGTCAAACTCCTGAGAAGGTTTGAAAAAAGAAAATTAGTGAACATCAAATCAAAATACAAAACCAGTGGCAATCTACAAATCCAGTTTGGTATATTTGGTGAGGCAAGTAAGTAAGTAAGTAAGTAACTAACTAACTAACTAACCAGCCAACCAACCAACCCCCTCGGGGATAAACTACTTTAAGGAACACTAAAAAAAATAGGTCAAAACTTTATTTTTCTCAGAAAGAAAAAGTGAATAAATGTTTAAAAAAGACGACTCAGAACACTGATGCCTACTTTAAGACTAGCTCCTACTGATACGTCCTCATGTTCAAAATCTTTTACAATTAAGCTTTTTCATTGTGATTTAAAAATGATGTCATTTTACTTTCTAAATGTTAAATTATGTTTGTGTGTGTGTGTGTGTGTGTGTGTGTGTGTGTGTGTGTGTGAGTGTGTGTATGTCTGCAGTTGTCATAAACTGTATAACTTTTATAACGGCACTGTCTGGCTGGCATTAACCAGTATGAAAGGTGCTTGTCCAAAGAATGTTTTGATTGATCTGAATCCTAATTCTGAAAAATATTAGTCAATGTAGGATGTGGACATTATGAAAAAAATCAAATACTTATGCACATCTTTATGCTGGATACGTAAAACGTGTTTAACACTGTGTGTTTGGGGAGAACTTGTGGACTGATGACCTCAGTAAAAAATAAATCCTGGCCACAGCCCTGATTATAAAAGCCTGTCTCCACACTGACCAAAAATAGAACAGAGAATAAAAAGGCTCTGAATTTGCAGATCATGTGCCAATGATGTAAGCTCACAGAGCTCGACTCGGATCCATCCAAGCACCCGTCCTGTCTCACCTTCTTGATGTAGGCTGCGATGTCCTTCTCGATGTTATACTTCTCCATGGCCTGGGTGGCACAGTCCACGGCGTCCTGCTGCATGTCCTCGGACATGTCTGCGTTCTTGATCACAGCTTTCCTGTCAGTCATGGCTGAGGATGATGATGATGCCTGCTGAGGATGAAAGGTGCACGTTCATTCAGACAGCACTGCACTGAAAATTAACACCGCACGTGGTGATGGGGATGGTTTAGGCTAGCCGGATCATCGCAAACATCATACGCAGGAGCCTGACCGCTTGGCACCGCGTTTTCTAATATTATCAGCACTGAATCTTGGCTCTAACTTATGCTTGTGTTTTTCTATGTATACTCTGAACTACACGACGACTAAAGCACTGCATAGATTGGCTGCGAAACTTGATACAGGTGGAGTTAAATTACTTGGCAAAATCACTTTTCGATAAAAGCAGCTTCTGCACCAAGAGAGCCAAAGTATTTATTTTGTTCATTGTGAGCTCACAAAAAATACATCTACTGTTAACAAAACACATATGTGTGACCAGTCGAAATGAATTAAGATTTACAGTAAAGGCTCACCATCATAAGACAAACTCGAATCAGAATTACACCAAGACATGCAAGTCAATTTTTTTCACATCAAGAAATTTGATACTCACCTCTTATCTGAGTCGCCTGAAACACTTCTTTCCAAAATTGTAAATTTTAAGCAGCTTGGGTAAGGTTTAGATTATGCTGCAGCTAATTGCTTTTTAAAGATTTACACAATAAACACGTAGGTAGGTTGGCTTTCTGCTATGCTGCTCCAACAGCTCCCCGCCCCTCTGCTGCATGCTGCACCCTGCTATTGGCTGAGCCGCAGCCTTGCCGTGAGTTGCAAGGGTTTTTCTGCAGCTCCTGTCTGCCGGCATCTTATTTCATCCCACAATGCATCATTCACGGTATACACCACAGACTGGAATAAAAGGAAACGAGACCTTGGCTGTAGGTAGGTATCATTTGGCTGTGGGTAAAGAATTTTTCATCAGTCACCATCGCAGCTGAGACACTGAAACGTGCTCCATTTGAACTGGTTTTGTATTAGTGAGTTTTCTATCATGTTTTTCAGCTACAGCGTGGCTGTAGTAGTGAAAAAAGAGCCCTTTTTCCTGTTCCAGTGCTCAGCTCTTGACAGCTCATTTATGGTTATAAATTCAGATGGTAGCATTGTACCGGGCTATAGGCTTTATTACAAAGATACTATTAAAAATGATTAGAAGACCAACATGAAGTGGGTTTGTGTTTCAAATAACAACAAAGTAAAATGTCCTTGTTTGAAAATGTTTTATTTAAAATGCTAAAGAGAAAAAGAAAGATTAAGCAAATTAAAACATACAAACTACTCCCAAATAAAACCCTCTCCCAACCGCCCCAAATTTTTAATTCCTTCATACCAGGCATCTACGATTCCATCCTTTGATCCAACTTCCTGGTCCTCAGTTTCGTTTTCTTGTAAAATAAAGCCATTAACTCTGAAAAAATTTTTAAATAGGCATGGGGGGCCTAATAGAAAAAATGTTGCTCTGGGACTCCTGTTAATTAGTTCTGAATTCAACTCTCATTTGAATCCTGGAAAACTGATCCCGTTCCGAGCATCCATCCTTGCCTATCCCTTCCCTAATCGATCCACTCATCCAGCTCCAAGGATTGGGATCCACTGAGTCACTCCTCCAATCAAAACCTTGAAATACCAGGAAGAAAATCAGAGGCAGACTGTTAGAATAAAATGGCAAGAATTTGGGCCTAATTTTTTTTTTCCATTTTGAACACTTGTCAGACCAAGAAAAAAATTCCCACTGAGCACAAAAAACTATCACTCCCTGAAGTTGAAAACATTTTAACCAATGAGGACATTTTAGTTAAACGTGGGACACTTTTGCAACAAAGTAGTGATTCAGATTTCTTACATTTGACAGCAAAGATGTTACACTTACATCACAACACTTGATCTAGGACTGCTTATTCTGTCACAAGTCAAAGTAGCATGTTAAAAATTGTATATATAACAAAATACAGCACATATGGCTTTGTTAAATATGACATGCATGACATGGCAACCTATCAAAACGTTTATGGAATATGAAGCGTACCATTGCCTCGACCTGATTGCTCCTCAATTAGATGTCCTATCCTGACCATACAAATGAAATGTGCTCCACAATGGTTTTATTCCAAATCACTTTAATCCTTCTCTTCAGATGTCTAAAGGAAGACACAAGGGTAAAATACAGTTAAGCAATGGGCTCCCCATCCAAACAGCCCGCCCCAAATATCCAATCAGAAACTATTAAAAAAAAAAGAAAAAACAAACAAAAAACAAAAAAACGACAAAACTCAATTTTCAATACTTGCAAAAACATTGAGTGCAGGTGAAAACTCAACGTTTCTGAAGTCCAACACGGCACAATTTCTATTGTTGCAAAAATTGAAAAGACAGAGAGTAGGGGAGAGAGGGAAAAAAACAAAAAGGACAGAGCAGCTACAGCCTGAGAGGGTGGGTAAAGGGCATGGGGTTACATCTACATACCAAGATCATCCACAAGGACATCGGGACATGAAATGCAAAATTAAAAATCATTTGCTGACATCTGGAGAAACTCATAAGAGGTAAAAACAGGAGGGTATACATCAGAAGGGCAAAACATCGGTGGTAGAAAGGTTTAGGAACGGGAACGAGAACGGCTGTGACGAGGTGAGTAGCGGGGCGATCCTCTGCCACGGCCACGGGAATTGCTGCGGCTGCGGCTGGCGCTGCGACTGCGGCTCCTGCTCCGGCTGCCACGGCTTCTGGAGCGTGATCTTCCATAACTTGGGCTGCGGGGACCGTCTAATTTCACACGAATGTAAGCAGTCTCTCCCTGGCGAACACAAAAGAACTTGACATTGAAAAGACGACATTCCTTCCTATGGTGGCAATACCACAGATGGAAATGAGGGCCAGGTGTGCTTAAAAACATGTAGCTTTCCAGAAGTACTCACCTGGACACAGCAAAGAAACATTATCCATGACAATCAAATCAGTACACATACCTCATGTGAGCGGAATTTGGTGTTGTCCAGCTTTCGAACAGCATAGGTCATGTCTTCTTTGCGCACAAATTCTACAACTCCAGTTCCATCTCTGAAAACGTCAGCGTAGCACACATCCCCTGCTTCACGCATGTGGTCCTTCAGGTCCTGCCAGCTGCCACTCTGAGGGAGTCCTAAATTTAAAAAAAATAATGATAAAAATGTCAACACACATTAAGAACTTCAAGCTTTACTTTGGGGCAAAAATCTTCAAAATCTGTTAGGCCTACACAAATAATTTCTCTCACCAAATTTTAGTTGCAAGATAACATGGTACAGAGAGAGATGTCAAAGCTATGTCATTTTTTTGTCTTCATAGTGTGACTCCTAAATACTTTGCCAGAGCATGCTAACCATTCTGGAATTAAGTTTTCTAGTCACAAAAAATATAGACACAACAGTTAACATGTTCAGCAGTACTTTGCATTACTTTGTGATTAATTCTCTCAAATTCTCTCTTTTCCAACGTATTAATCCAACTGATCACATCCCATCTCTTCACATTTTTGGAGCCTCTCTTCATTATGTCCCAGCCAGGTTCAGTTTTAAGAAGCACAGGAATCAAAATCAGGAAGATCATTGTTCTAGTTATTTCCCGCACCTTTTTAGTGGTATTCTTTACATTTGTCTGGAGTAGGAGTGGAGTGTGAAACTAATGGTCACCCAAGCGATAACAACTTGCAATCATGCATGAAAGTGCGCATATTTTGCACAATCCATTTTTGACCATTTAACTTCCTTAAATGTAGGGCATACCAGTGGAGCTCAAAATTTAGTAGATTTTGTTGTGAACTTATCTCACAACTGCAGTGACTTTAAGCTACACAAAACAAAGATGCACTAGCAACTTAAAATTTAAGATAGTTGTCCTGAGGATAGGTTTCTATTAACAACCTGTATACCAGCCAAATAAATGACTAACTAGTTTCCATGCTTACCTGACACAATGACCCTGTACTCTGAGCGTCTGGATGGAGGCCCATATCTGGTTCGGGTAAGGCCCATCGCACCGACCCCGCCTCTTGAGCCCCTGCCGCTCCGGGGAAACTCCACACGCAGTCTGTAGCCGTCATAGTCATAACCATCACGTCCATAGACTGCATCATCGGCGTCCCTGTTAACAAAGTGTTGCCGTTCACACATTACCACTAGGAGGGCAGCGAGCTTTAACAAACAACAAATGCAGTCAAGGGTCAGCCATGTTAGCGGGTAGCTTAATCGGGTCTACCCTTGCTAATCTGTCTTGCAGGCGTGGACGCAACTAAATGAATTTAGCTGCAATTTCTTTGCATAACATTCATGTTTTCAGTCTTTGAAAGTAATGGCCACATACATTATTATTAACGTACATAACCACAAGTTACGTTGCAAGTGCTTGAGTTAGCCTACCTTATCCAATAGACATCACTGGGCAAACTCAGTATTTATATTGGCTAGCGCTACACGGACATACCAATAAGACGCAATGCAAACTTGTTTACAGATGCACTAATTTAAGAAAACATGCTAAAATTACATTAGTGAATAGTTGAACTGCGAGATCGAAAGCGAAAGAGATCTAGACATACGGGTGACCTGGGACAGCCTAAGCCCGCGAGTGCTGGGTCGAGCACACGAGTCCGCTAGCCACACAATAGGGCTGCCTCAGGCCTACAGGCTAACTGTTAGCTTAGCTCCTCACCTGGGATCTTCGAATTCAATGAAGGCGAAAGGCGGCCCTCCTCTCCGGTTCTTCAGGTCGATATCTCGAATTGTCCCGTATTTGTAGAAAACGTCTTCCACGTCTTTTGTGCGAATATCAGGTGGAAGATTTCCCACATAAATTCGGCAGTCGTTGTTCCCAGCAGGGCCTCGCACAACGCCCGACATTACTGCTAACGGACAGCAAGCTTCTTAATCTAACGAATTGTTGTTTGCAAGATCCGAAACGGTTGGCTCAACCACGGCAAGATAAGACTGCAGTGGCTTCCAGATCGTCTATCGGAGCAAAGAGAGCAGTTAAATATAAGCTGTAATCTGAAGGATGTTTGGTGAGTGGCAAACACTCTCAACGAGGCGCTCACTACCCTTATTTTTCTTCTGGAACCGCGCTCCTTTACCGAGGCATTCATGAATAACGGAAACACTGCAGTCAGATCCGACACGTCCGCCTTACAAAATAGTCCGCAAATTTACCAGGTGTAGTAATAACAATCGGGCATTTCTTCGATAAACGTATGCATTAACAGTCCACTTCAATGATTTTTATTGATTCGATGACATAGTTTGTGGTCTATAACAAGAAAAAGTATAAGTATTTATAAAATAGCGGTTAATCCACCAACTGACGGTTTCAGACTACTGGATGAAAAACGGCAGGTCAATCAAACACAAAAAACACGTTTTCAGAATTTTTTTTTTTTTTTTTAAATTTCACTTGTTAGTGAAACAAACATACTTCATTTGTGCTGGTGTGAAAACTGGGTACAGACGTGCCCTTTAATTAATTGGTTAGCCCTTGACATCCCAAAACAGGAATAAAAGCACAAAATGCTGTCATCAACAATCACCTTATGGTCTTTGAATCCAGGCAATATGCATGATACGACACTGACGAGTTGCATTTGCATTTGCAGACCTGTTGTTGAAAATATGGAGCTGTTATATGATAAAAAATGCCATAGGCTTTAATATATTTTAGAGACCATTTCTGCCTTTGATTATACAATCAGAAATGGTATAAATCTGTTCAAAAGAACTATGTCATGAGTTTCCTGCTGTAATAAAATGCTTTGAGTATCATTATGAAGAACCATACATATAATGTATTTTCTTTGAAAGTGATGTCAGCCTTAATTGCAGGTTAACAGTATCTTTCCAAATTAAATAGGAATCGAAAAATTATTTCTACTGTCACTGATTGGAAGCTTGCAAAACTTTTAAGTTCAAAATTAACTATAATCATAGTCTTTTTTGGATCAGTTTATTAAAATTGTTGGACTTCTGATGTGGATTTTGACATAAGAGTCTGAATAGCGCTAATGTCACCTGCTACTCAAGTGCTCTACTAAACCAGCCAGCATTGATCCATTCATCCATACATTCATACATTTGTGGCAGAGGCAACCCCTCAAGGTGCAACATGCTCGTCAGGAGAGAAAACCATTCACACAGGCAGTGACTACAGTTTTGGGGTTCAGTGACACTTCAGCAGACTCCGGGAGGCCAGGGATTGAATCCACCTTCTGTCTCCTAAGCCACCCCACACATCTTTTCCATTGATTATCAGTGCATACAAGAAATGCTAGTGAACTATTTGTCTTGAGAAAGCTCTCCTTAGTGTCCCTTCCCTGAAAAAAGTTTACATAATTTTCTTTGCTACTTGCAGAGTTTCTTGTTTTTCAACATTTTACATTAAATCAGGGAAGATGTTTCTAAATTTGCTTTTGTACTGTCTACATATTGTATTTTCTGAAGTTGCAATGCATTGAGCTCTCAAGTCCCCCACAGCTAAGATAATCCAGTAATAGCTAAAAATTAAGTTTGTTAAGAGATGCATTAACATAAAACAAAATACCCACACCAGAGTTAACCTGAATGCTGTTTTATTGTTTGAATGCTTACATATGAACTATGGTTATTACACTATTACACACTCAGACTATCTAGAGTACTATTAAGCATGACAATACACACAAAATCCCACTGTGTTTTGAGTTATTGTTGTGCTAACTACTTTTCTGCAAAGGTAATACAGATGCAAATTAGCCCAAAGCTAATTCTGGTGCATTGTTTCTAAATGTTCATGGCCACTACAACTAAAAGTAAACTAAACACTCATACACAAATCATTTGCACAAATTGAAGATACATCCATGTGATAGTAGGTGAGTTCAAGTCACTATTAAGTATTTTACTTTTCTGTGATACAAGCTATCATTATTGCTCTGCAGCCAAAGTTCAATTCACACACATCTCATGGCAAAATATTATCTATGATACTAAATAGTACAAGCAGGATTTTGAAAGCTTTAGCTATGAATCTGTCACAAGAGCACACTGTATATTCATAACAAAACTAAACCAAACACCTTTCATTCATTGATGAATTAGAAATACCCGAGGCCATGTCCTGATTGTCCGCATGTGTCAAGGCAAGAAAACACACTGTCACTTGTTTTCATGTAACATTGTCATTAGTGTAAGAATTCTAAAATAATTATATTATTGACCCTTGATGGGGCAATGGGAGAAAACAATGCTGATTGAAGTGCGGCATCTCAAAATATTCAGTATGAGTAACAGGAGCCAAAGTTGCGCTGAACAGACTCGCCATAGTTATCACCACCAGTGTACTTCCCCTGACATGCCAGACTGTTCGCCTGTGAACAGACAAGACATTTAACACTGGTTAGTTGGAAAGATGAGATCAACATCATCATGTTTATATGAAAATGAGAAGTGGAGATACCTCTGCTCTCTTGATGAACTGCTCAGTGGCAACTTTCTCATTCTCTTTATGTCCTCTCCAAGCTCTGAGTGCAGATGCCTGCAGTGCTCGGCCAAATGAGAATGTAAGGATCCAGGGTTTGGGCAGAGGGCAGTTGTTGATTGCATTAAGGTGGATCGAGGCTTCCTCTTCACTCTGACCTCCTGAGAGAAAAGCCACTCCTGTAGGAAACAGAAAACAGCATTTTATTTTCATTTTGTTTCTGCAAATTTTATTCACATCCATGTAAAATCCTTCCCAGACACAACAGAGGTTTGACTTACCTGTGACTGCTGGAGGAACAGTGCGGCGTATGGCTGTGACAGTTGCCATAGCAACCTCCTCTGGGCTGTATTTAGTGGGGCAGCTGTGTCCAGCAGTGACCATGTTGGGTTTGAGAAGAGACCCTTCCAGGTACACATGGTGATCTGACATGGCCTTATACACTGCAGACAGGACCTGCAATACCAAAGAGTTTGGTACATCTGAATTATTCTTTTCTCCCTTTCTCTCTTTGTCACTTTGTTATTTCAGCAACAGTGTAACACATCCCTGCACATGCAGTATGTTAGAAATATGAAACCTGCCTTCTCAGTGACATACTGGCTGCGTTTCAGGTCATGATCTCCATCAGGCAAAATCTCCGGCTCTATGATGGGCACGATGCCATGCTGCCAGAGACAGGAGAGATAATCAGAACAATACAAAGCTGCAGACAAGCTATTATTATACAATACTGGGTTCTGACCTGCTGGCAGATACTGGAATAGCGAGCAAGAACATTTGCATTCTCTGCAATAGCCAGTTTAGATGGATTACTGTCACTTATTTTCAGCACACAGCGCCACTTTGCAAAGACAGCTCCATCCTTTTTATACTGCGCACAGCGCTCTGATAATCCATCCAGACCTACGGAACAAGTTTAAAATAGATTCATAAATTGTCTTGTAACATGTGTCCCAACTGGTAACATGAGTGACATCAGCAGTTAACCCAGATTAAAGCTGACGAGTCTGACCCTGCGTGGTGGTTTCTCCTGCAGTTCCTGCCAGGGGAACAACACCTTTGTCAACCTGCAATAGAAAACAAGCAATCATGTTTAATTCCTATATACAGAAACAAGTAGTTATCAGTTCAGAATGCATTTCGATGATACATGTAAGATCACAAAGTCAACCATAAGGTTAAATGAGTTAGTGCAACCGCCACACCTTGATGCCGACCAGGATGCCCCTGTCCCTGATCATTTTGACAAAGGGTACACCGTTATCAGAGTGCTGGTACAGTGTCTCATGGAAGAAGATGACCCCTCCAATGCAGCCATTGATGCGATCGTCTGCACTGAAGAGAATCTGCCTGTACTGTCTGCGGTTCTCCTCTGTGTTCTCCACCCCAACCTGGGCCAGCCGCTTCGCCATGCTGCCTATGGTAAACAAATGTTATACATCATGATATTATCCACAGTGCACTTTCTGTCAATGTTTGGCTGTTGATTTTACATGTTCTTCAAACTTAGAAAAGAAAAGAAAGAGTGCTACTGACCCACAGACTCATCTGCAGCCAGGATGCCCTTCCCTGGAGAAACTATGCGTAGAGCAGTCTCATGAAGCTCCCTCTTCTGCGCCTCAGAGAGGGTGGGGAACTGGTGTGTCATCTTGAGGGATGGATTGTCCTACAGCCTCTGATAGAAGTTGTGACCTTATGAAATCCAGGTAATGGGTAGAACAAGGACTAAAAATTGTGAGTTTTTTTTAGGAGAAGAGCAATTTATTATGCTGTAAGTTTTTTTTAGTGTTTGGTACCTACTGGGCACAGAAATGGTAAACAGACACGAATGGGTTACAAAAATGATGACATTCTACCGTATGTATCCATAACTATAGTGTGCAACCAAAACCATTAAAACCAAACATATTAATGGCTTAAGTGCCACCAAAATAAATCCTTTTGCCCTTATCTCATAGCACACAAGCCAGGGATTTTTTTGTCAAGTCCTCTGCTTGATTTGGAATAAGAAGAGGAAGAAAGAAATGGGTTACTTCTTTGGGTCTACTCTACATTCTGCTCACAGCAGGCTTGTTTCCCAGCACAGTGGAAGTTCACAATAGGACGACTGCAGTAAAAACAAACCTCTCTCAAGTGCACGGCTTTGGGAGGTTTGCATTGTCATCGAAGGGCTAAATAATGACATAATACATTACACCGTATAACTTTGCATGAAAAAAGCATACACAGGCTAACATGAGTGGTATCTGTGAAATGTATCACAGGCTAAAGAAGTCTGGTGACACTATTCAGAAAAGGCTTGCAAAGCTAAAATGTTCTGACAAATAAATTAACTGTCATCAGACATAAAGATTCTGTTTTAGCACAATAAATATGTAAAGTGATAAAGTTAAAGCTGTTCCTCTGATTGACACAGAAGTAAACCAAATCAGTTGGCTGTCATGGAATGGAATGACCAGTTGAAGTCTTTGCTAGCTGACCAATCTTACTATGGTAGCTTTAGTTTTTTTGTTTAAACATCATTAGAATAAAAATATTCTTGCAGGCTATAATCAAACCCTGTAGTTGTATTAGGACATGCCGTGACAGTGTGTAAGAAAAAAATTAAATTAAAAAACACGAAAAATTATACACTGTTGTGTTGTTTTTTATAGGCAAAAGCAGAAAAGATTGTGTAATTATAAATTAAGAACAGAAGATTGCACAAATCTTGTTTTTATGCACAAATACAGGGTGAGAATGGGAGGACAGCACAGAGTTTTTTGCTACGTAATTACAGAGTAACTACAGGAGAATAATTAATACTTTATTATAGAGCTCGAATCCCCAGTATCACAACAGTCTACAACAGACTACAGTCTATTTGCACACCATATTCATCTTGTATAATCAAAAAAGAAAATTAAAATAAATAGGCCTGAGACCCTCAGTAACTTATTTGACGTTCAAAATTAGTTAAGTATGATTCTCCTCCATACAATATATATTTGATATTATTTAAGTCCCTTTTTATGTTAGATTGTTATCATGTCTGCAACAGATTTTGGTTGTGTTGCGCTTCATCCATGAGTATGTAACACTCTGGTAAATCACAACTGAGAAAAAAAGGTCAGAATTACTCAATGGACACCACAGGATGTCATTATTTATGTTTATATTTATTTTCCTCTGTTGTCAGCACTGTACCTCATAGCTACCGATTTTTTATTTAAAAAAAAAAACATTGTAATCTACTTGTCTTTTCCTTTACAATTTCCAGTTATTTTCTTGTTTCCCATAAAAAGGATTTCCTTCCATTGTACCTACATTTAAATGCCAGCAGGAGCCAATCAGGTTTTTTTATGTATCAACACATATGTTACATTCCACCATACTTTGAAGAAAATTATGCTGTAAGTAAAAAGTTACCAACAACATGGATAAAGACTAAAAAAGGGGAAAGTAGATGCAACAGAAGCAAAGAAAGTTAGAGTCACAATTATATCGAAAATAAAATCAAAGGATTTCTTTGAGTGCACACAGTGACGATTTAAAGTTGCTGCAGTTGAAACCATGTCATTTTGGATGTCTTTAAACTTAAATAAGATCAAATATAAATTTCAGAATAGATGCTATAATAAAATCAAAATTGACTCCATTACAGTTCTGTTTGTATCATCTTGCTCACAGCTGCAAGTTAACAGCCTCATTCAGGTGTGCATAGATTCACTCACAGAGATCAATGAGCTTAAACCAAAATTTAAAGATATAATTTTAGAGGGGAAATTAAAAAGTATTTAAAGAACAATGATGAGCAGTAAAATGTCTTACCTGTCAGAAAGTGAAATCAAATGTGACTTGTCCTCTGATGAGGGGAAAACTGACAAAGTCTCTCACTCAGCTCTAGTTTGTATCCTGCTCAAGTGTGTCACATCTCATTAGCCAACACCTCTGGGCGGCACTTGCACACCCACCTTTGCCCCATTTAAATTACAAGATTTCTGATGAATCACTGTTCTATTTAAATAAAAACATCTTTTTTTCACACAACTCCTTGATTTTTCATGTTGATATATCTAATTTTATATTGCTTTAATCACTTTGCATTGAATTCAGTGCTTCTTCATGTGCAGTGGTGCTGTAAATTTAAAAGTTCATCTCAAAAATTATTTAACAACTTTGGAGTTTTACACATTGTATTGTTTTAAATAAATCATTTAGGTCCACCTTCATATTCAGACTTAATGTGAACTAATAAATAATGTATTCTGTCAGCACCCTCTACCCCTATAGCAACCCAATTTAAGCATTTAACTATACCCTGTTGGCTTGCTATTTTTATTTTAATTAGTAAAAATGTGCCCTGAGGAAAGTTTCAGGTCTCCTGACAATTTGGTCTTCACCCTTGAATTCAGTGGAGTGTTTGAGTCTCAGAGCAATTCATGCACTCAGTGGCTCCTTTTCATGAGCTTTAAACTGTAAAGACTGTGATAGTGTGTGTCAGAAATAGAAATCACTTTCAGGTTTCACTCAGTGTGAATGAACATGTTAATATGGCCTGAATTCAGCCACAAATTAGGTCAACTAGGTCATTTACTATTGAAGAAAGAATAATCAACTTTTCCTTCCTTTTTTGATTGGCTTCAGTTTAAAAGCTTACATATCTAGTTATTTTACATACTGCATGAGACAATATTTGTTTTAAAATACTTACAGAAATTAAAGACACTTTTGCACAAGCTAAATTTTTAAATTTTTGCACCACTTCCTCCTTTTAATTTAGTCATGAGTTGAAGGTAATGACTTTTGTCCATTTGCATCGTTGCATTCATTCATTCATTTCTGTCGTGTGTTCAGTGATATAATATCAGTATTTTGGTGAGACTCAGTGGGACGACTTGCCAGCATTTCAGGGGACTCCTCTCTCTTTACTATTGTGGGTCAGTGTGCCTCTGAAACTAGATATGGGTCACTGGACTGCCTGCCACTATACAGCCACAACACAGACTTGGTGGACCTGTCTAAGACAAGGGCCTGAGAGGGAAATCAGTGTCAGGAGGCAGCAGGAGGAGGAGCCGGTGCTCTCCCTTTCAGGAGATCCAGATTTAAATAGATACAAAGAAGTACAGCAATTATATGTGGCTGCCCCCAACGGGACACTCCATTTTTTCCCTGTTACCTAATTAAAAGCATTTAATGATGGTACTTGATCTAGTCCTTAATGTTCTGTCCTATTAAGCTTGTCCCCGATGGGTTTGCGAGTGCTCCTCTAAATAGGTCGACCCAAGGCTGAAAGTTAGAAATGATGTATCTTGGTACCATACCTGAATTAGAGTCAGGCACTTGGTATTTTTTACCCACCAAATTCAACAATATGACTAATTTAGCTAGCAGTGGCACTAATCTCACAGAGATATTGAAAATACATGGATTCATATTCAAAGTCTAATCTTTACAAGTTGTTGTTCTGTACATTTAATTCATAATGATTAAACCTGATTCTCTAAACCTGAAGAAAAAAAGGCCTTATTATCTGTTCCACCTCTTATCTGTGGTCTAACTATATTTACAGTGGCTTATAAGAGCTACTTAAAGGACTTTGAGGTGACAGTTTTTGTTTACTGATATTTTCAAGGTTTCAGTCTTAAGCCTCAGAAGAAATGCTAATTTAAGTATGTTTAAGTCCATGATTACTGACATGGATGACAGTGGGATACCGCCAAAAGCCTCAAAATATCTATCTATCTATCTATCTATCTATCTATCTATCTATCTATCTATCTATCTATCTATCTATCTATCTATCT
>JAPZDV010000024.1:18860453-18899222 GCA_029814665.1 Acanthurus lineatus | reverse complement strand
ATCTATCTATCTATCTATCTATCTATCTATCTATCTATCTATCTATCTATCTATCTATCTATCTATCTATCTAAACTTATATACACAGTACAGTGTAAATGTCCATTTGAATTTAAAGGTCCAGTGTGTAGGCATGTATATATGGAGGAATGGTATATGATATTCATAAATATGCTTCATGTTTGTATAATCACCTGAAAAAATAAAAATTGATGAGTTTTCATTACCTCACAATGAGCCTCTTTTATCTATAGGAGGAGCTGGTCCTCCTCCCGATGGTCCACCATGTTTCACTGCAATGTTTTTACAGCAGCTCAGAACAGACAAACCAAACACTGACTTCAAAAGTGGCTCTGGCTCAAATTTTGTGTTTTTTGGCAAATTTTGAGGGCACCATAGGTTCTCCTGTACACTTGAGCAAGAAGGGTGAGTGGAGGGACATTAAGTTTGGTGCAATCTACAACTTCATCACTAGATGCCACTAAAACCTACACACTGGACTTCTAATGACCACACTTGATTAAGATTTGCAAGTATAATTAAAACACATTCATCCTCATTCATACACACCAAGGAGTACAAAATGTTTGCCTTAAAATAAGTTTCATTTTAAACATTAAGGATAAACTCTATGAAGTAATTTCATAAAATTCCAATACTGTTAATATAAAATCAATACTAATAATCAAAATTTGAAAGTATTTGATACCACTGCTTCATTTTATAAACCAACAGCACTAAAAGTCTGGAGGAACACTGGTTGCAGGACCACAGTGGGTTACAAATCTGTTAATACTGTTTGTAAAGAGGAAAGGGATACCCCAAACACTGTCAAAGTAGATAGGTCTGTGAGGTGAAACATGTATCAGAAAAATGTTCATTATCTGCAGAGTATCTTCTCTTCAGACAGCTTCTGCATTCAGACACAGAAACACAGTCCAGTCTTATGCTTCACAAGTCTGCTCTGAGGTTTAGCTCAGGTCCATGTTGGCCAAAGTAGGAGACGGTTCAGGAGAATGAAAGATTTGATCACAGTCAAAGTTATCAAAGTAGTCCAGTGAAAGGCCTCTCCTTGCTTTGTCTGCCCAGTCAGGATGAGTCCTGAGCTCAAGGATGACATCAACAGTCGTCTTTTCAAGAATGAGAGAGTCGAATGAAAAGCCACGGAAGAAACTCTGCATCTTGAAACACTCCAGGTTGCGAAGCCGGTTCGCTGGATTCTTGCACAAAAGCTGCATCGATAAAGAGAAATTAAAACAGATAAGCACAGTTAAGGGGCATCATAGTGTGTACATTAGAGAGTACACAATAACATTTGCAAACCTCAGTGAGCAGTAAGATCAGAGGAGAGTTCAGGGTCGTAGGTAGGACATAAGAAAACTCTTTGACCCTGTTGAACATGGTGCTGTGATCTGATTCTGCAGGTACAGGAAACTGCAAGAGGAAAAACACAAACCACACTGATCGATAACTGACATAGAACCACATTTAGAGCTGATAAATGTTGAGATCATGGGCCCTCACCTCTCCTGTTACCAGTGAGAACAACAAAATGCCAAGGGACCACCAGTCTGCAGCGTGGCTGTATGGACCCCCACCTAAAACTTCAGGAGCTGTTCAGACAGAATAGGAAAAAAAAAATTACATTTTCAACATCACTCAGGAAATGAAAAAGGGAGTCACAAAGACATGTGATTGTAACACAGTGGAGACAAAACATAAAGGAGCAAAGGGCATCACAGGTGCATCACAGTCATAACTGGGTCAGATGAATCCAGTGGGAGCGAAACGCAGGTGGGGCTCTGCTGTTGCTTTAATACAGTGAAGCATTACAGCCTGCTGAAGCTCCATCAGCCACAAAAGACACCCACCCAACTTTATTTCATTTATATGAAAACAGAGCCAAAATCTCACCCATGTATTGGATCGTCCCACATATCGTGAACGCTCTTCCTCCTCGTTTCAGCCGCCGTGAGAGTCCAAAATCAGACAAACGCAGGTGACCTGAATCAAAAAACATGCTGAATCTGATGGAGGTCTATACACTATTTATGACAAGATTATTCAAAATGAAGCAGAAAATATCTCTGGAAGAGTCTTTAACTTCTTTATATTGCACTGTATCTATTGGAGCTGTTTTTAAGTGCATTGCTTATAGTCATTATTTTTTCATAATGATAGATAAAGTGCATATGCATTTTATTATTATTATTATTTATTTATTTATTTATTTGTTATTTTGAATGTTGATTCTCTAGAGGCTGGCTTTATAATTGAGCCAAACCCTCAAAAGCCTTACATTAAAAAGCAAAACAACAAATATACTGGGTTGATTTTTTAGTGACTCACTTGTTCAAAATATATTAAAGCTTTAAGTTATTCATTATGTCCAAATATTGTCACTTCTGGCTAAAAAAAAAAAAAACGGTAACAGCCAAAATGCCATGCTCAAGTTTTCGTAAACAGTTATTCACAATCCAATGGTTGACAAAACAGTGACTCTGCCCACTATTTGTTACACAGTTTGTGCTTTATGTATGTATAACTGTCACACATGTGACTTGTGTCTCTTTTGTTATTGGTCATTGTTCCTGTGTGACCACACTAGTTTGTCCATTAGTTGAGGAAAAGTTTAATAATTGAATCCAATCAAAGACTCAATGTTTTCCAAGCAAAAAGGAAAAAAACACAGGTAAGCATTACCTTGATCACTTAAGAGAATGTTCTCCATCTGAAAAACACAGTTAAATACAGTTAGAATCATAAAAATTCATAAAGATAGAATAAGTACATGAGATTTCCATAATCATACCTTTACATCTCTATGCATGATCCCCAAATCATGCAGGAATCCTACAAATTAAAAACAAAAGACAGGAAGAGAAAATAGACTGCATAAATAATAGATAAAAATGGTTCTATGTTTAAAATCCAATTTTTAACGCACTACATAATTTGAGCACAGTGTCTGTGTCAGTATAAGTCAATGCTCAGATGGACACTAACCCAGCGCACTGCCCAGCTCTGCAGCAAAGAGCCGAACCTCATCCTCCCCAAACTGGCCCTTCAGGGACCAGTAAGTGTGCAAATCTCCAACGCTGCAGTAGTCACACACTGCAGAGGATGAGACACACAGATACTTGTCATGCCTGTGAAACCAGAACCAGCTCCTGAGTTAACACAGGCTGGCACTGCCTGTAATCAAATATCAGACGGGAGGAAACCACAATAAAGGAAAAAATAAAAAGGAAAGATTGGCTCATCATGTTGCTGGGAAAAGGAAGGAGGAAGGATTGAAGTTGAGTCAAAAACAAGTCAAACCACACATGCTTGTGCTAAAAGCTTATTTATTTATTTCATTCTCACTCAAATCAAGTCTATCCTGCTGTTTCCATTGAAGAAACCTGGACTTAAAGTTAGACACATATAAACTCCTGCAGACAGCTCATGGTTTCCTGCCACACTGAGCTTTACCCAGTGCTTTCATTAGATGGCAGTGCGCCTCTTCAGTATCCTGTACTGAGATTTTTAAGGATGCTGCAGATAGACTGCATGGTTGTACCACAGTCTACTTAATGGGAGCACAAGAGAAAAACTCAAAGTAAGGAGGGATAGTAGAAGGGAAGAGGGGGGAGCTGTGCCTCATTTATATACTTATTAACTCACTAATGAAGAGATGGCGCTGTGTCTGCCAGCAGTCCTGCAGATTGTGGATAAAAGGGTGTTTGAGCTGCCGCTGCAATGCAACAGTCACACAAACACACACACACACAGTGAGTGAGAGTACGGACCAGCAACTTCCTGTAGTCCAGATGGTACCTTATAAAGGAGTAAGAACTTAATCCTGTGTTATACGTCATCTGTCCATATCTTAATGTACTCATTGCTGAAAATGTGATTGTAGCCTAAAATCATTCAAAAACGTGCACTGGATCTGAGAATTTAGTTAGAAATTATGAATTTTGTACACTATGTGAAGTTAACAGAAGAGCCAAGAGTTAGGCAACACTAATTGCACAACCACAAGAATGGTCAAATTCAAGAAAAGGCTTGCTCAGTGGAGAAAAGGAGAGTAATTTAGCTTTTTTATTCTGTTTTGAAAAACTTGGTAAAAATGACCCTTGTTCTTTGGTACAGCTCTGATATTCCTGCTTACTTGTAGTTTCACTCTGAGTTTTTTATTGTTGAGCCAGATCTCTTCTTCTTATCTCTAATCTCTCTCTAACATAGCAGTAAAGTATCAGTGCCTTGACCTGCTGATACTCCAACAGCTGATCATTTTTCAGTGCCATACCTGAATGATGACTTCCTCTTTGGACTGCTCCACCACTCCCCTCCTCAGGACCTCTGACTTTGGTAAAACCTGTACAACAAATAAAACTGTTACATAATAAATAGGTTTTAAGTTTTTATAGAATGCTGTTTTGATACTGATTATTATGGTTGAACTGACCTTGACAGCAAAAGTCTTGTCTTTGAAAATGTCTTTCACTTTCAAAATGGGTCCATATGAGCCTTTGGCTATGAAGCCCAGGATCTGTGGGCACATGAAGGATACTTATCTCAGTGTTTCATCCCCTTTTTTGCTTTTTAATGAAGTTAAAGGACCTAAATTGTGGTTCACAGTACCTGGAAATGCTGTTGTCCAGGAAATGTACGCTGTGGGAACTCTGGCAGAAAGACAGAGATGAAATCTGAAGTTTTCTCTGTGTCTGATTTCTCAGCGCTGTCCTCTGGAGGCAGTAGGGATTTGTGGACGGGTGATCTGCCCTCTGGTCCCACAGACTGAGGAAACACAGCTGAGTGTCCGAGTCTGTGAGTGATGGAGACCCCCATGTTTGAGAGGAAGCCATGACTGAATCGACGCTGAGCAGCTGGAGCCTCTCTCTAGTTAGAGATAAAAATAACAAGGGGTGGACTGAAATTCAGAAAAAGTAGCCAAATACTCTGATTGGATGCACTTTTTTAAAATCTGTCCTATAGTAGTAAAGATTAGACTTCCTTAAGATAAGCTCTAGTTGTTCAACTAAAATGTTGCTTATGTGTTCACTTATAAGTAATAATAGTCATGTTACATATTATAAAATAATAAAGTAATCTGAAAAGGTCTTGCTTCAAAAAGTGTGTTTCAAAAGCGCATTTTTCTGGAAAAAACTTCTATAGTTTGACTTAAGTGAAGTTTTTCAATGTAGAACTTTTCTTTACATTGCTACAAATTCAACTTAGGTAACAGATTTGAGTATTTCTTTCCCCATTGCTATAAATAAGACTAATTCATACTTCCTAAGCTAATACAAATTATTATTTTATTAAGAAATAGCCTACAGTCAGTGATTATTCATTACGGAACGTCACCGAATAAGATGCATTTTACATCGCTTCCGGTCCTGCAGTTGACTTATTCAGCGCCGCATACAATTAAACATCTGATGACCCCCAGCTGCTGGTCGGAAGGTCACTGATCAGTGAGCAGTGAACAGCTTAACAGCCAATCGATAGCTCTATTTTTGACCTGACTTTGGTGGACAGAACCACACAGACATCTCCTACCATGGATTTTACGCATTTAAATTGGAAACACGTTAGAACCGACGCCAACACATAAAATAAATATAATGTATAAATATAATAATGCATATAAAACATAAAAACATATTTATACCGTTCTGCCTTCTTACAAATCCTGACAGAAGACTGCATAATTTTACAAAAAAATTCTTTACAGAAATGTTACATCCCATGCGCAAAATAAACATTCCTGTACTGTTGCAAACATATTTGTTTACATGTTGATGTCAGCGTGAGTATCCGCAAATCTACGACTCGCCTGACAGAATCTCATTCACTTACCTTTCTGCTTCTACCGATGTCGTTGCCCATAAATGAATCAAAGCATTTCACACAAAAACAAGACAGAATGAACAAGCTCAGCTCTCCATCTCGCGTCCTTCCATGTCCATTGAGCCACGTGTTTGTGTGAACAGTGTTTGCATCGTGTTTGCAGACAGTCCTGCAGAGCGAGAAGAGCTCGATTCCGCTCCAGTTAAAGCTGTCACATTCATGATCAATCACCCCTCTGCTCCCAAACTTCCTGTGACTCACAAGCCTGACCCCTCGTGATTTTATCCTGCATAAAAAACCCAAGTACAAATGCACAAATGAAAGACTATAACACGTTTATTGACAGATCAACAGTAAGCCACAGAGTCGATAGAAATGTGAAACATCTTTTACGATATGATCCGTTTTACTGAAATCTTCAGGCATTTCTTCATATTTTTCTGAACAGAAATGTGACTGATTAACAGGCTTAAGAGCACAGTCACACAAGGAATTTAACAGAAATCATTCTTGGTTACAAAAATATCAAAATACTTTGCATAAAAAAGTGCTTTAGTAATAAAATTACAAAAAGTACACTCAGCAATTAGCTATTACATGTTTTTTGCCACAATACCATCAAACCAAGTGCCACATTATACAACACATTAAAATGTTTTTACTGCTCCGTTCTTGATATATTGCACTGGGGAAGAGGTAAGGCTAGCTGAGGGATGCAGGCAGTCATTTCCAGGTAAAATATAAAACGCATCTTTCCTATTAGTTCGTGGTAAAGCGTGGCCTTCCTGTCGGAGACAGTCATACAGCCACAAACATCTTCTTTAAGCTTTAATTGATAAAAGAAATCTGATATATATTTATTTATGACATTTCAAGATCTAGTTTTTACACCTGGCAGCTTTAAAGGTGCTTTCAGTCTAGTCCGATTTACTCTAGCAGACACGTTAGACATACAGAGTTCCTGAGCCAGCAGGAAAAGGTGCTCTCAGTCGTGCATTTAAAGCAGCAGAGGACTCACTGACAGTGAAGGACAAGCTACATACTGTAAATCTTCCTTGCCAAATTGAATGCAATGCAAGTGGTCATTGTTTTGAAAGATGCAGAGTGTATTAAATGCAGAGTGAAATTTCAAATGGCACACACACACAAAAAAAACAAGACATGTATTTGGTCAACATGGCACTCTGGTAATCCTGGAGTTATTTGAGTTTTCTGCAGGATTTTGGCCATAAATTAAAGACACACCACAAATATAAATAAAAATCTAACAAAAGAAAAAAAAACTCCAGAATTATACTAAGTTCAGCAGGCTCATGATACGGAAATGTATCCCTATTTGAAATGCTTCCCCATCTCCCTTTTCCATTGAGATTCATAAAGCGAGACTAAAATTCTGACCACTAAGATGCAGGGGAGCTTTTTCCCTGACCGCCGTGCTGAGGGAGTGTAGCAGCATCATCCAGTCAAGTTCTGATGCAGTGTGAATTTGCAACTATTTGTTACTTCACTTGCGTCGGTTGAAGATGCTCTTCTTGCTGGAGCTCTTGTCTGCGGTGCTGAGGCCGATGAGGAGCCGGGCCTTCTCATCTTCCTCCTGCTGCTGCAGGCTGTTGTCAGACTTCCCCTCAGATGCTTTGCCCCGCAGGTCAGAGCCTGAAGCTGGTTTCAGACGCAGCTTCTCCTTTATCATCTGAGTAGTGAGGGGCACAAAGAACAAGTTCAGAAATGCAGAACTTTTCAGTGTCAACTCAAATGTATGTTGTGTCTGCCTCTAGTCAGTCAAGGCAACGGAAATAAATTGAAACAACTGAAAGCACACTGTCTGCAATAAAAAAAAGCTTTCAGAAATCTAACAATACATCAATTTAAATCTGCATAAAAGAGTATTTTTTTCAATATTCGATGAGGAGAAGAGTCAAAATCTTAAATATTCTATACCTGTGCTACAAGTGCTTTCCGGCTGTCCCTTTTCACAGCCATGGCAAAGTCGAGCCATGTCCAGGTGTTGTTATGGTACTCCAAACAGGGCAGAACCAGGTTTAGGTCCTTCCAGTCCACACTGCTCTTTTCTCCCTAAAGAAAGAGGATTTCATGGTCAAGCTTCACTTCAGCAGCATGAAAGAAAAAAAAATGGAAATGAAGTATTCAGCTCAGACAAAAAGAAAGTGATTATTCAGAATGTTTAATAGCTAGCCAATGGCTACTGGGGTATTTCTGTTGTGGGTAACCAGCTGTTTCATTCAGTGGTGGTTGAATCAAATATAACAGTTAATGTAGAGAACAGTAAAATCTTTTATGCAAAGAAAACCCACCTTATAGCTGACACAGAGGGGCACTTGGGGAATCTTGATGTAAATGAAGGAGTTGTTCATAGCAGCTCGCTCCTTCATCTTGTCAATGTCGTCAACAGGATGCTTTTGGGAGGAAATGAATAAATGCAGTTACATTTCTTTATTTTGTTTTGTTCTTGACATCTGAAAACAATCCATAGTAAAACAGGGATACCTCCGGAGGTTTCCTGAATGACCTTCTGACCCCTGCAGTGCGGTTCAGTCCCTGGGTGACACCTTTGCTGGGGCCCATAGCACCCATGGTGTCCTCTGATGACTGCCGGGGCTTGACAGTGATACCTGTGACATAGACAGCATCAGCACCGTGACCTCTGGGTGACTCTGTGCCCTGCACCTTATACTCCCACTGAGTCACTCTCTCTCGCTTTCACACATGAACACACACACTCCCACAAACTCTCACACATAGACACAGACACACTCGCGCACACCGTTCTCAAGGTCATATCTTTAGTGACAGAGCCTTTTAATAGTTCAGAGGGATGACATAACACAGAAATGGGCTATCCAGTAACACACTCACACACATGCACACATTTACACACACATGCACACACACAGGCACATACAGCAGAAAAAATGGAAACTATTATTGATCATTTAGTTGGTATAGATTACAAGATGGTGATCCCACAGAGAGACTAAGTGCTACTCATCTTACTGCTGTCATACTGCCACTGTGGACAAAAACATTTGCCTGATATCTGACAGAACTCCTCGACTCATCACACTCTGTTTCCATCTTCAGTTCACACTGCCTCATATGTCTGTGATTTCCACAGGGGAAAGGTTTTTTTTTAAACTCTCTAACCAATCATTAGAGACAAACAGATGGACACAGCACACCATTCAAAGTTCTGGCTGATGGTAACATGTTGTTTGGTTTGTTTCAACTCATGTATTTAACATGGTGGCCAGGTTATAAACTTTCTCGTAGTGCAGCTAAGCTAAAGAGTACACTAAAATAAGAGAATGACAAGGCCTTTAGTCCCGCCTATGGAGCTGATTGGTTAATCAGTAGTCACGCCCACACTGCTCCCATTAGAAGATCTTTCTAAGACCAGAAACTGCTGTTTCCACTTACAATGCCAGACAATGAGGAGCCAGATAACTGAACTGGACACATCAGACATACCTGTTGTAACCAATCTGAACTTGTCCTCCTCATCTGTGACCTCCTCCTCCTCAACATTCCTTCCTGGGAAGAAAAATCCCATCATTCGCTTGAAGAACTGGTACATCAGCTGGATGGTAAGAGGCACCACATTCACCTAACGATGGACACAATAAAACCTTGATTAAATATGATCCAACTGTTTCAGTAAATGTGACTGCATGTGATGTTTTTCACCTCAAAATGCTCCTTGACAGAGATTCCTCCCACGGGGGGGCGCACTTTACTGAAGATGCGCAAGGCAAACTGGCGTCCTGACTGACAGGTACTCTGTGGACGAAGGACGACCTAGGAGAGAAGGAGGAGTCATCCCAAAATAAAGCTCTTGTGAGATATTTTTACGAGAATCCTTTTGAGAATGAGTTTTGACAACATTACACTTTTCATATCACTGAGGATATGAACACAGCATCAACAAAGACTGAGTGAACTTGTAATGAGTTACTGGTTCACACATGCTTCAGTGAATCCTTGAATGTTTTCATGCAACACAGAATGTGAAACCCTGATTCCATCTGAACAAACAAGACAAAGTCAACACAGACATTAAGTTTGGTCACTGTGGCAGCACAGTACATACCCTCACACGCTGCACAGAGGAAACCAGGCAGAGAGTCATAAACATCACATATTGCAGGCAACTTGTTGAGGACTTCTATCATAGTTTGTCATGGATGCTGTCGCATTTTATATTATTTAAGTTAACAAACTTAGGTCAAGTAAAATTAATGTGTCTTTTCATTGCGGTAATTGAAACATACAAAAATATAATACAGTTAAATCCAAATAATAAAAGTTAAATGTACCTTGTATGCTGCATTGGGCAGGAGGTTGTTCATTGTGAACCAACCTAGCTCCAAAAGATGTTCTGCTGTATCATCAGACTTGTTTAGCTGTGGGGAAAAAAGAGTCAACATCATTTTACCATCCAGCAGTGATTTATAACAATATTGGATGCATCGAGGGAACACGTCATTGAACATGGTGGTGCAAACTGAGAACATTTTTTTTTTTACTTTAGCTGACACTTTTCAAATAGAAATATAAAATAAATACAACTATGAGATATGTTATATATGACTTTTATCCTGGGATGGTTCTAGACATGGAGAAAATGGACAAAAGAAGGAGGGAGAGACTCTTTTGAAATGCAAGAATTAAAAGAGGATATGTGAGAAGACATACGATTTATTTAGATGCACAGTTTTGAGCCCTGAATGGAAAACAAGTGGCCTTTCGGCTGCATTACATTCATCAGCCAGATGTTTCAAATTCCTGACTGAGCTCACCTTACTGTACATGAATCTCTGCAGCTCCAACTCAGCAATGCCAAGCTGGCCGTCCTCTTCGGTCAGACACCAGCGGGCCTGGGCAAAGTAGATCTCAGTCCTCCTCACCACACTCACATCCTCTGGGGGCTTACGCAGCTCCAGCTTGTTTGCTCGTTGCAGCTGAAAGTCCTTGAAACATCTGAAAAAAAGAAAAAAAGCTTATTTTTTTAACAGCTGTGTGCCATAACTTGTCAATACTGAATATGAATGAGTGCTGATGTGAGACCTGATGAGAATGTTGAGCTCTTCACTCTTCATCTGCATATCATTCTTCTCCTGGTTTAGCTGGTTCTGCAGCCTTGTGTTGATCTCCATCAGTTCATCACCACTCAGCTCTTCAGCTGGTGCCTAAAGAAGGATAAAGCCCATGTTTATATAACACACATAATATACACTCATATAACACTGTCAAACTCACAATTGAGAGTTGGGGAAAAAAGGTATTACAAATCACCCAGAGTTTCAATGTTTTTTATTTCCACACTCTCCACTGTCTTATCAACACCAGGTGCCTACATTACCCAAAATGCAATTTAACCACCAACGACTACTTTTAACTGTTCAACAACATGATACAGTTAAAATGGACCCATGCATTATGTTTATTTACGTATGTATTGTCAATTCAGCACTTTAAATTTTACTTAAACATTACAGACCAGTCTTGCTCTTCTTATTGATTGAGTCATTATTTTTATCATAACTTGGTTTGTTTAAACTCTTAGTTTTAAATGACATAATATGTGACTTACCCTGATGTTGGAGTAAATCTGTTTCTCAAGGCGTCTAATTTGGGTGAGGTGCTGCCTGACAGCCTCCTGGAGGTGCAGGATGCTGCTGCGCTGCTCCTCAGGGTTACTTGAAATCTCCAGCTGGAAACGCACACGCTGCTTTTTCTCACTGTGCTCCTACAAGTCCATAAGATTAATGAAAAACATGGAATGAGCATAGGTGAAACACAAGTGAGTACATGGAAATCTTTTGTAAACTTTGAGGATATGTGAGAAGACAGACGATCCATCAGCCCACCTTGCGTCTGGGCTCCACGTGTAGCAGCAGGTTGTTAACGATGTCTAGAATCATAGCATACTGGACTGGATTAGTGGATATCTCCAGATCATGGTGAATGAGGGTGAAGGTGTCCACAGCCCCTGTTGAAGGACATAGATAATTTCTTTTAATCCCACTTCCTCCTTTAAACAGGTATGAACTGACATTATGATGAAAAACTATAGAAAGGTGCTCATTTTTACAAGAACAAAGATGCATTGTTTCCAGCAGACTGAAGATATTAGGATGATGGTGAGCAGACATACCAGCCTGTTTTTTCAGCAGATCCTCTTTTTCATGATTATTTCTCAGCTCTGGTGGTTTGATCTGTGTGGCCAACTCTGGGTTAATGTCATGACTGTAACTGATGTAGTGCATTCGACAGCTACACCGTGATATGATCCTCTGAACCTGCTGAGCCTCGTTCACCTGGGCTGGCTGGTTCCAATCTACAGACACAGAGAAAAATGTCATTATCTTCAAAATAGTACCTTTTAATCAAAATACTTCTAACAGTGTTTTTCTTTGAACATTCAGGAAAGTATCTTACAGCTGTAGAGGCAGTGTGAATGGTGTCTGACACTGAATATTTATCAGTTTCTCTGTGCCAGTTTCTGCTATGCGGGGCTCAACAATAAGGGCTACCTGATTACTCAGGGCAAGTAAAATGCTACCTTAGACAAGTGAATCTTATAACTCAATTGCTTGGTCAGGCAATTGGTAAAAGTAATTTAACACTGCTTTTGACACTTATTTTGGACATTACTGAGAAATGAGTCATCCTGCCCTCTCATTTCTGTTACGAGTTGTCATTTAGCATTATTTATCGGGCACGTGAGAAAAATGGCTCTCGTTAGCATGGAAGCTCAGAGAGCTGCTGACAGCACCTCCTTTGGAGTCTGGAAGAAATGCTTGTGCTTGTACTCATTTATTAATTTAAAACCTGACAATTACCTTCTGTCTTTGTTGGCACTGAATAACCTACTAATTAATGAAACAATTTGTAAAGGGGCAAATAAAAATTGACTCAAACCCTGCAATTGGAAAAAAAATCCACTGAAGCAGCACTTGGACACATTCAGGTGTTGTAGTGATAACTGCATGTTTGTGTGGAGGTGTGAGAGTGTTGGCTCATTTGAAAATGTAAATTAGGTCTTTGTATTCCCTTGTGGCAGGGTTGTCCAGCTCTGCTTGCTCTGATCAGTGAAACAGCTTCAGCAGTGTGATGCTGATTTGGTCTGAGCGAAACATTGAACTCTGATGTGTTACTGAAGAACAAAATTTTTTTTTTTTAACCTGTAGTGGTGCTGACCATCCCTCCTACAGCCTGGCCGCTCTCCATCAGCTCCAGCACTGAGTCTACGTTACGCTGCCTGTGCTCCTCAATGTTTTTCACCTAAACAAAAACCAAAGAGTTCTTGATACAGACCCGGAAGCATGGGCATTGGACTGCATAGTTAGTTTAGTTTCACACAATATTACAATATAGTAGCCTTTTCACTTTTTCTGGTTACTCTCTAAATTAATGGTATATTACAGATATTTAGTCTGGCTTTTTACACTGTCGATGTAAATTACCATTCATATAGTGTAATGACATTAAAAAGGGTTTAAAATATCTTCTCTTATCAGAACAGACAAGAGTTCAGAGGGACTAGACTAATTTTAGCACCTCCGTGTTTTTACGAGCTGAGCTTACCTCCAGCCACAACTGCCTGTCCTCTTGCTCAGATGGATTGGGCTCCATGGTGGCAAAGTACTGCATGCCATCCAGCAGACAGGTCCAGGTGGTTTTTTGCTTCAGCGTGTCGTTGTACCAGGCTGGGTGGTGCTCACACTGAAGCAGCTGAGCCTTTGCTGCAGACACCAGCACACAGCCTGCAGTCTCTGTGCCACGCAACATCATCTGGGCAAAGCAGAGCAGTAGAAACACTAAGCTTTCCAGTTTGTCAACCTGCCTGTTCTGACAAGGTTTCATCAGCCCTTACAGTAGGCTGATGTTCTAGCTTACATTCCTGGATTTGACATAAAATTCAACAAAAATGGACTCAGAAAACAAATAAAATAAAACTTAATATAAATGTTATTATAAACGTACCTGACAGTTGACCAGCTCAATAAACCAGTTGCGGTTATAGACGTCATCGGTCTGACAGGCAGCGATGCCGCACAGCTGATCGCTGACACCCGAGTCCTCCTCTGAAAACACCACAAACTTGTCTGTTTCCTCAATCAGTTTCTGGAGCATCGATGTTCCTACAGAGTGAAGGAGGAAAAATTAAAAAAAAAAAGCTTAGTGCATCTTAAAAGACTCAGCTGTTGTTTTTCTTAATCTAGATACTTCCTCACCTTCATTTTGACTTTTTTCTGCTCGACTGACAGCTGGCATAACTGGTGTGGTAGGTGCTGTGGTGGGAGAGTAGTTGGAAGGAGAACGTTTGAGTTTCTTGGTCTGTAGCTGTGTGTCGATCCTCAGACCCTTCAGAGCTTCAGTAGAGAGGTTTCTTTTTAACACAGATGCCTTTTTATAACCGTCATACAGCCCAAAGGCTATGTTCCTGTTGGTGGTGGTCCAGGAAGCACGCAGGTCCACCAGGTGCAGTTTGTGATTATAAGAGGCATTTGTCTCATCCTTCTGGTTCACCTCCTGACAGTAACAAATAAAAATATCTTAATTATGAGTTCAGCCAAAGAGAAAAAGATTGATTTTAAACTCCAGCCACCTCTGTTGTTTTACCTCCTCCATGCGGTTGCTCTGTCGCTGGTAGCTCAGGGAGGACAGGCTCAGAAGGTGAGTCTTCTTCACCTGAGCGTTGATCTGGTGGTCAGCTGTCTCATCCCAGGTGGAGGCCATCAGGTGAACCGTCACCTGAGAGAGCTCACTGACCATCTGAGTTACATTCCATTCAGAGATCAGCCTCCTCATCACAGTGCCAGCTGATAGACAAAACAAACAGATACACATTGCGTCAACATTTAAAAAACACAAAACACTTTATACACTTTTAAAGACTGAACTAAGCTTCATGTATGTATGAATAATTTTTTTTTCTTGAACTGTATTAAGTATGTGCCTGTACCCTGTGGAATAAGTCTCTGTGCCCCTCGAGTGAAGACATGACCTTTGTTGCACTCCACCTGAACACCTCTCTGCTGGGCGAAGGAGGCCCAGTAATGCACCTAAAGGACACATCACATAAAGAAATGTACAAATACAGGCCTAAAGAAATATTGAGAAAAAACTCAGCGAATTATCTGTCAGATTTAAGCTCTATACTGTAACGTGTAATTGAATGCAAAATCAAATTTCATGGTCAAAACACAGAGCAGATTTGGGCTATTGCTGGAGGGCAGCAAAGTAAACCACTTACTTGCAGTTGTGGGAAGGCAGCTGTGTAGGACATCTGTTTGTAATGTTGACCCAGCTTCTTGCGGACTGGCCTGAGACTGTGGAAGAGCTTGCCTCTGCATATTGGTCGAGACACACCCGTCCAGGTTGCCCAGAAGTTTTGCATCCAGCGCAGGGTGCTGCTGTACAACAGGATTCTTGGCTGGGAGGGTTCTACAAAGAAAAAATATACATCCTCTTCACAACAGAACACTCAGTTATTTATAATACTGATTTTCACAAAGATGCACTTACCTGTGCCACAGTGCTGGTTAAGGTCCATGGTAATGGAGAGGTTGAGGTTCTCAGAGCGAAAGGCTCTGTAGGAGTCATGAGGTTGTCCTGAGGTTACATCTGCAATGTTCTCTGCACTGCAGAGCATTACAGCATGGTGGTCATGAGGGTTGCCGTGGCAAAGCCATTGGAGGTCAAGAGTCATACACAGGTTGGGCAGGTGCAAAAAGCAGATATCATCATACCTGGCATGGAAAAAAAAAACATGTAAAGGTGGACAATTCTCTATATAACAAGTTTAAAACTACATTTTAACACTTTCACCTCAGATGCCTCTACTTACTTTGATGCTGTCCTAACATTTACATCCAAATCTCCCTTGAAAACAAACTGTCCAGGGTTCCAGTCAAAGTTCAGCTTATTCCACTCCCAGTGAAGGTTTTCTGTTGTGTTGTATGGATCCTTTAAAACAAAGATTTTATCTTCCCCTTAGATTAGGTGATTCATTTTGCTTTCCATCATATGACTCAGTTACCACAAGAAACTACAACAGAAACAACTGGGAGGGTGTAATGTGTGTCATAAAGTCAACATTCAGAGGCCACTTAACTAGGCACGCCAGTGCAATCTAATGCAATCCAATCAAAGAGCTCAGCTATTAACTCCACAGCAATTGACTGATTTAATGCCCAAGGGTTTTGTGACATTATCAGAAATGTGTAAACGTAGTTACCTGTGTATGTTTAACATTAACATCTTAGTTTAAAGTAAGCCTTCTATGTCAGGGCCAAAAAAAAAAAAAACATCACAGGCCTCACAAAAGTGGACTTTAGGGGGGAGAATCAAAATATCGTGAAAACATAACTTTATTAGAACTTTTTCTAAAGAACCCCTATAAAGATCCAAAGATCCATTTTTTAAAACAATTTACCTCTGTAGCCAGCTGATGAAGATTGGCCTGATCGATGTCCATAACCCAGCGCCCGTGCAGAAGGAGACGACTCTTGTCCCACCAGGCCAGAAGAGGGGAAGGATCAACTGTGGGTTTGGTCAGCAGGTCAACAGACTGGCCAATCAGTGTCCAGGCAGGGTCCCAACATGGCCCCCACACAATAGTGTACAGGTTTATATTAGCTGTATAAAAAAAGAGAACAGCCATTCAGTGTAAAATATGAACTTTGAGTTTTTAAGAAAGTCACCCTCTCATTACCCATTAATAAGAATGATGACGATCGAAATGATCAAAATTGTTACTAATTATGATTCTCCAGCATCACAATTAATAGTAATGATTGTATGCCTTGATTTGAGGAGACAAATGGTTGATTATTACAGGGAAAAGCTATAAAACACAAATAAAATCTGCACTTTGACATAATTAATATTTGGTCAGTGCATTTTAATACATTTATTGTGCCTCTGCAGATGCCTTTTTTAGGTTTTTTATAACCTTCAGTTTTGGATAAATACAATGACATCAAACACAGTGCAGAATCAGGTATGTCTATACGAACTCAAACTAAAAAACAAACAGACAGAGGCTTGTGCTCAGAAAATGGTGAAAGCCTGATCTCTATAACTCACATTTGAAATCATAGTAGAACTTGAGTGGTGGCATGTTCCTATGAACTGTCACATCCCCCCAAGGTGGGCCAAGCGGGACAGTCTCTTTGCGATGGGCCCTGGCCTGTCCATCCTGCTCAGTGCCAATCAGGCGCCCTGACAGTCTCCAGTCCCGAATCTCAAACAGGTAGCGAGGGTAATCCCGAATTCTCACTGGCACATTGGAAAGAGAGGAAAGACAATTCATTGAGACAATTACTGTTTATTATCTCATATTTGCAAATTAAATTGCAAATTTGTAGAAACTTACCCAAAAATGCAGTCAATTTAAACTTGACAGCACGGCACCACTGGACCACCAGTGAGAGTCCGTCTCTGGGGAAGGGACCGATCCCGTCGATGTCCCTCAGCTGCTCTCTCACCCTCTCTGGTCCATGTAGAGACTGATCAGCCAGGGCCACTAACTCCAAGTCTGACACTGTCCAGGTCAGCAAGGATTTTCTCATGGGTGTGTTAGCATACAAACGCCTTGAGCGTTGGATGTAGATCTCAATGTGCTTTTTCTCCAGTGAACTATACAGCTCTTCAATCTTTCTGGCAGGGAGAAGTTCTCCATGCTGCTTGCGCAGATCTGCCACTTTCTTATCCAAAAGCTGAAGACGCTTTGCACTTTCCTTACTCTCATCTTTCATTAGCTCGTAGTTGTCTCGCAGCTTAATTTCAAAGATGTCATCCAGGAAGACAAATGAGAACTGGCTGATTTTGAACACAAGGTCAGGAGGCAGGCGTTGGGCGGTAGCGGCTTTGCTTGGGGAGCGATGTAGAGTTTTCAGCCACTTCTGCACACTGATAGCCATGTCAAAGGTGTTTGAGAAGTTGTACTGGTAAGGGAACTCGACAGCCACAGAGGGACATGTAAGGACCCAGACACGGTTGTGAGGAGTGGTGAGGCAGGGGAAGGTATCTCTGTGCAGCTGCATCTCACTTAGCTCTGTGTGTGTTTCAACATCTAGATCATTGAAGGAGACAATGTTGTTGCCATCGAAGTTGAAAATCACAAAAGGAGAACGCAAGCGAATGGATCCAGCATGCTTGGAGACTGAGAGGGCCTCTGAGTGCAGGAGAATGTAGTTCTGCTGACTAACATGAGCTGTCAAACGGGTGCAGCTCAGCTCAACACGCACACACAGCCCTCTACTCTGGCCTGTAGTGATTTCACTCTCCTTGGGTTTGACTTGACTGTCCTCTTCTTTTTCCCCGCGAAGCATACACCAACAAACCTGCGCTTCAGTCAGGTGCTGATATAAAACCATGTGGTCTGGTGGTGTCCAGTCAACAGTGAGCTCTTCTTCACATTGAACCTGATGAGACAAAAAATAACAATGTTGACACACAGATTTATTATGTCTAGACAGATAAAAATTGGAGGGAATGTGTTTACCTGCAAGGTGTGGGTGGTGATGTGATAGGTAGAGGTGAACGTGGTGAGTTTGAGCACAGGGTTGGGAGTCTGGGAGGCGGGGCAACATGACTCCATGCTCTCTGTGAGTGTTTTAATCGTTGACAAGCTAACTCCTCGTAGAGACACTGTGAAGTTCTCTGCAGAACTCAGGACTCTAACTGTGTCCATCCGCAAGGAAACGGCACCTAAAGAAAACAAGGACAAAAAAAGATGTTAATTATAGGTGATGCACGACAGCCAGAGCAGAGACGTTAGTGTATTCTTTGGTCTATAATAACACAAGACAATGAGGATGCCACCGTGCATTTGCAAGAGGAGGGATAGCCTGGTTATTAATTGTCTTTCTGTCAACTCATTAAATGCATTGCTGTAATACATTTGGCCATTTGTTTTCTTTTAAGAATGTATTTTTCATTGTTTGTGATGAATGACAACACAGTAGAAAGCTAAACTGATTTATTTTCACTTTAACTCATGAATTTTTTCATGTTCTCTCATATATTCAATGTCTAAAAAAATGTAAACATTTACAATCAATATCCTGAAGCCTCATCTAATCTATCTAAAAGTCTCATTTTTTGGACCATGTGGTCCCTGTAGACTAAAAGAATGTTTGACTGGGAAAAAAAGGAAATTTAAACTGTTGAATTAGGACGTCTTTCACCAAAAAAACTACATATAAAATAAATATACCTTGCAACCAATACAAAAAACCTTAACCACTGAACAGAGCCAGCAGAACAGCAGACACCCCTTTTGCTACATGCTCAAACAAATGAAAATAATTTACCTGCCAGATTAGACAGTGTGAACACATTAACATCCTCCAGACAACAGTCCAGTTTAAACAGCAGGTGTAGCTGCGAGGAGGGGTTGGGCTGGACAGCGTCGTCACTAGGGGGAGACACTGGGGCAACATCTGGCAGCTTTGGCCTTGTGTCATGGGGAACACAGATGAGGGACAGCAGGCGAGACAGACACAGTGCACATGTCTCTGAAAGCTCCACTTGAAGCCCTTTAAGATTGGACTGCACACTCAAACTTGGTGAATGGCTGCTCGACTCAATCTGGGATCGATTTAAACTGCCCTGGATGGACGAGATCACAAGTGACGAACATAAGCAATCAAGTATGCCAATAAATCCTAAGGCTACCATACTAAATACAAAAACTTAATTTCTCTGAGTCAACAGCTTTAATCTAACTTGTGGTCAGAGGAAAATCTATTTAAAAACAGTTAAGCAAAACAAAAAAAGATAAATCACATTGGTCACACTGAAGAAGGTTGGCAATGAGAATTATTAAAAAACTGTGAATGTTTTGTGCATACATAAAACAGATTTCTAAATGTATCCTTATAATTTGCTCCCTACCTGAAGACTCAGGGAGTCCAAAATTAGCGCTTCTCCCCACACATGTTTACCAGGAGGGTGGGGTGCTTGTTGGATATGAGACCCTTGACCCACTCTCCACCAGAAGTTGTCAAGGAACAGTGAGGCACGCCGGTGCAACGTCTGGGACTCTGGGCTCTCTGTGCCATCTTTAATATCAAGGAGATGTTGCAGCTCTACAGACACAGAGATACAAAGTTGAGAAAAAAACATTTTGAAGAAACACATTCAAAGTTTCTGCAGTATAGTAATTTAAGTTGTTGAAAAAACAACAACAAAGTAATCCAAAGTTAAGAAAGAAGTGCAAGTTAATGTGTAACACAAAATCTGCACTGGAAAAAAGAGACCTTATCTAATCTAGTTTGGCTTGTTTGAAAAAGGCTGAACCAAACGTTTCCACTTCAGAATAAAAACCATGAAGATTTGCTAAAGGAGAGTTTGTAGCAACAATAACACAGAACTTGCACATGATGTAATACATAACAGAGTGCAATTGCTTTTCATGTGTTGCTGAGGTTATACTTTAACACGATAATGTCCTCATTTGCTAAGTAGTTGTAACATCATATGACATTCACCTGCTTCTCACTCTGTGTATGTGCATGTGAAACAGCATGTGAAAAACCTGCAGTACCTGCACTGGCAGATAGGAAACCAAGAGCAAAAGGTGTTGTGTCTCCTAGCTGAACAGACACGTTAACATTGGACACAGATGAGGTGATCATCACTGGAGCTTCCAGGTGAGGGAGGCGCCTGAAGAAAAGGAGGGAAGGAAAATAATCTAATGGACTACACAACACAATGGAGTCATGAAACAACACAATACAGAATGAGTGATGGGCAAACACAAATATGGAGAAGAAAGAGAAGATAATACAGGTGTTAGACCTTGTTTTTTTCTCACTGCAGTGGAAAATTTGAAGAAACGTGGTAACTTTCATATAGCAATCAAAAGCTCCTGTGTTCCTTTAGCAACTTGCCTTTTTCTGTTTGCTGCCTTCCGGTGGATTAGCTGTTCCCATGGAAATAGATTTAGCCAATGTGAGAACTCTTGGTGACGGTAGTGGATGATGCAAGTGTTGACCGTGAATGACCCTGAGATGTCTATTGATGTAAGCTAAATGTAGAAAAAGACAAAAGTCAAAATAATGTAAACAAATGTCACAGCTTTGTGATGTGACTGTATAGCAACCTCCTCACCTGCAGTGTTGTCTTAAGAGTGTTCACACAGAGGATTCTTTGCCGACTTTGAGAGAGGAGAAGTCCATCTGCCAATAAAACAAAAAATTCAAATGTGTTATTCATTGTTTTATTTATTCCATTTTCATAACTCTCTCTGCACTGCGTCTGGCAGCCAGCTGTCCACTTACCCTCTAGAAGGAGCTTCAGGCTACTCTGGGGAAAGCTCAGCTCAGGAGTGAAGCTTTTAAGTGGAAGCTGTTCATCGTCACGTCCATAGCAAACTTTCAAAGACTTCAGGGTCCAGTTCAGGTGTCTGCACAGGCAGAATAAAGAGTCATAAGATGTTCAAATAAATTGAACACATGAAGCTGAATGTATAATGTTGACTCACCTTTTCTGGCTGTGCATGGACAGGGTTACATTTGTATTATCAAATTCCACATTGACCTTGTGAGGAATCAGCTGATGAAAACGTTCCACAGTCTCAGTCTGGATGAACTCAGCGTTTTCACACTCTGAAAAGAAATGGTATTAGTACTATTAAATCACAGTAATTTACATGGTTTCTTTAAATTGTGCTTTTACCAACTTACATGAGCTAAAAGGAAACTGCAATGAACTGCAATGTGCATATTGTGAAGGCCTCTTTAATAGCAAATGTATTCCTCTTTACTATGCGGCTGTGTGTACAGACAGAAGGAGGGGTCTGAATGGTGCCACTGTGCTTATAAATGCAGAGCGTCTGCAAAATGTTTGTCACAAGTTAAATCACTGACAGCACCACTTAAATGCTTTAGTTCCTGACAATCTAAAATAGGTTTTGCATGGAAACACTTAAGTGAGCTGTGTCATTTTCTCTTTTTTCCTTTGTTAGACCTTAGACTGACAAGTAAAACAACCAACCTTAACCATGTCTGTGCTATAGATGATTTTCCCTTATATGAAACATTTACAAAAATTTCTAATTCAGAGAATAATCATCCAAAAGATCTGCAAGCACGTGAAGATTTTCAAGTACCTGCAGGGGTCAACAAAGCTCTATGATATGACCTTGTTCTCATTTCTTTGCTGGTTAGGAGAACAGCTAAAAGTACAAATCTGTATTGTATTATCTGCAGAAGAAGGCACTGGTGTGAGGCTGGTGAAAAACAAATATCAGTGCCAGAACTATTTCTAACCTAAAATTAATAGTCACAAATATGCAGGTAGAGATAGCTTGCTTGGGAAATACAAGAAAAATCCAACTGATAGACAGACTAGCTGTGCTTTGTACGAGATGATGTCCCTCCACTTATAAAATCAACCTAACATTATATATATTAGATCAACATCCCAAGACTAACTGATTGACCTTTTCCCTTGTAAGTGTGTTAAACTAGTCTTCTAATCATTTTGACATTTTGAGAGTGTGACTTGGTGTCTGCTCACCCGATTCATCCTGAATGCTCTTTTTGGGAGACAGGGGTAACAGGAGTTGGCTGAGGAAAAGTCCCTCATGCAGTTCTGCTATTAAAGTCCTCACACTCAGGGACAAACAACCTGGCTTCATCTCAGGCAGGCTCACATCTCCAGACAGCAGCAGGCTCAGTGCCACTTCAGCCAAACATATATCCTATAACAGATGATCATGGTTGTCACACACAGGAAATCACATATTTCGATTTAAGTGAAAATAGCAGAATTTACCAGTTGACTGCTTTTAAGCACTTTACTGCTGAGCTGCACGACTGAGAAGTCCCATGCTAGCCTGTAATAAATGTAAGAGATAGTAATTACACAATCTTAGCCTAAAGTGGGAAAAGTTTTTTAAAGAAATAATTTGTTTGATTAATGACAGAAAGAAACATCAGAGTGTGAACTGTGAATTTACCTTTTACCCTGGTGGTCGAGTAACAATGTGATGCCTGAAATAGTCATATGCCATAGAGACTCTGACAGTGCTATGTTCAGTACCATCACATTGATTGAGCTGACGTGGAATGACAGCAGCTGAAAATAAAAGATAGGAAATGAGATGTTGCCTCCTAAATTATAGCAAAAACTTGACCTACAGCAGAGATCCATACTTGTGACAGAATTCGGAGCATCGTGGGGCTGACAGCTCTTTTTCCAGACTTTTTGCCATGGCTCTCCTTCACTGAAGTTCTGCATGGTGCTTGCAAGTCATATCTAAGTCTGGTTTCACCAACACACAATGCCAGGTATCTCCTGAAACACAAACATGCATAAATCGTCTCAAAAAATAGAGCTGTGTGTTTATACACAAGAGTTAGGAATCTCTGACTAATTTGCCAGAAGATTTTACCTTCAACTATCAAAATGACAAAAAATATCTGCTAACTTACGGCAAATCCTGGTTTAGCAGTTTACTTGAAATCCATATTCTGTCAATTTCCTGCCAATAAGAGAGCCAGTGTTATTTAGTTAAGTGTAGTGTATAGTATATTTTAAGACAGTGGACAATCAAACATGTGTTTTTGCCATTGTTGGATTAAACATCTACCAATGACATGGGAGCAGCGGCACTGAAAGAGCTCGCTACATTAATGTCATGTAATCACAGTGTGTCTCACCAGAGTATGCTGGGGATGAAACTGGATACTGACTCCTTGGACAGAAAACAGTCCAACTGATTTAATCTTCAGTTCAATATTCAGCGCAGTCTGGAAGTATCGCACAGCCAAGGTGCATATGAGCCACCTAGAAGCAAAGGACCCCAGCAAAAATCTTTGATCTTGTATGCAACTTTTGTTAAATTGAGGAAAAATCTGGGTTTACTCTTCTAAGCAGTGTTAGGTTTAGCTAGATCAGTGTAACAATTAAGAGAGCATAGAAACACTGTAGAAACTAGCACATTTCTCACCTAAAGATGACACATAACAAAATCCCAATCAGAAGAATTAGAAGGAAGGAAATCAGCAAAAGAGACATTGTGTCCCAAGTTGTTCACACCCAAATTCTGGACATGGGTCTGCCTGCTCCTCTATCTGCAATCAACTGCTGTCAAAGAGGAAGAGGTGCAGTTCAGCGTAAACACACCTTACGTTCAGAGATTTTTAGCTAAAATGTTGCTAAAATTCCATAGTAAATATCAGTCTATGATTGTAACTGGCTTAAGCAAGTTTTAATAAACGAATTCATACATGTAAACAGTGTATTTTTGGCTAACGGTAACAGCTAGCCCCATAGTGCTAACTTGCTAATTAACTACAGCATAGTTACAAAGCGAGAATGAAACAGCACGTAGAAAAACTATCGTTCAACAGTGTGTAAAAGCTTTACACAAGCTTGGTGCATAATCACGAACAACCGGTGGCAAAACAGTGGCTCATTGTCAAGAAGTGCTAGCTCAAACCGACCAAACATGAAATAGTTAAAGATACTTGCCGCCGCGTCACCCAAAAAATCAGTTACAAATCTGTGCTAGCATGCTAATGCTAGGGCTAACTTAGCAGAACGTTCGCCGCTCTTTGGTGCTCTTTATTACTTGACTAAAGTGCCTTTTGTTTTTTTCATCTTCAGTTTAGCTTTAAGCTCACTTACCCTGACATATCCTGAGTCCTGGGTTTTCGTTTCACAACATAATTGAGCAGAGAGCAGTTTCATCTAGCTGCTAGCTCCCTGCTCACACAGAGTAAACACTCCGGCTCTGCTCTGGTTCGCCCTGCTCAGCTGGCTGCTCGGATGACCTGCTGCCGAGAACTTACTGTGACTTGTGGGAGAGGAGCTGGAGCCTTGCCAGTCATAATGTTCAAGCAAATATTAACTTTTAATACACTTAGACGTAAAAGTTTATTCATGTACACCCACTTAAACCGGTTCATAAAAAGGTAAAACAGAAAGAATACAAACAGTCATAATAAAACTTTTTTTCAGACTATTTACTTAGGTAAAACGCTAAGAAAAAATAAACAGGTGACCGACATTATGTAATTTAGAAATGATAAGATTCAATGTAGCTTTATCACAAGTTACACTGTGACAGAGTACTGAAATGTCACATGTAGCATCTTTACAGGTTTGGCACTAAAGCCTGGATTTGCAAGCAACTACCCAAGGGCCCCTAACCCCTGAATACTTAAGGTACACTACATGTAATTGAGTTTTTGTCATTTGATAAGCAGCAAATATGTGGAAATTGCACTACTAAAAAAGGATACCAGCAATAAAGTTGCTTGCCTTAATGGTAGGAACATTTTTAATGGAAAAATGCAAGAAATTAACATTTGGTCCTGTTAACAAGCGCTGTCAATGCAACAATGCCTCATGGCATGCTTTCGAGGAAAAATATCTGATACAGCCAGTTTCAGGATAACTGAGTTTTCTTTAAAATAAGATTTACATTACGTGTGTTGTACAGCAACCCATCATCAAATTAGTGAAAAAGTGATGGTGCACAATTTTCCAGACAAGCTCCTTTATCTCATGCAGCAGCTTTTTGTCTGTTGTGTTTGGCAAACCACTCGTCACTTTTATCTTCTGCCATTGCCTAAAAATATGAAAACACAAAACAGCACAGGTATGGTTAATGTCCAACACATGTTACATATTTAAAGTAGAGAGGAAATTGCTTGAGCAGCACAAACCTTATCAAGCAAGTCATTTCCTTTGGGGTCAAACATGGACAGTTGCCTGAAAGCTTCATCTCCCACAAAGCAGATCTCATGACCATCCTAAAAACAAAAAAGTCCAGTTTACATTTTTGAACAGAGACTGACCTCACTTGATGATGCATTGTATTTGTCATGCACTTACCGGATCAGCCAAAATGACCACTTCTACTGTGGCTTTTCCAGGAGTGTCCAGGCTGACTAATGGAGTGAGAATTTTCTGATTTTCCTTTTTCATCAAGGCTTCAAGGTCAGGAAGCTGTGAAATGTTATAGAGTTTTGGATAATAAAAGTTAAGATTATGACAATTATTTTCTCCAACATCAACAAATGCAAAATGTATGCATGAATTTATGATATACTTGGTCCCGTGGGCATGAAAATGCTATTCTCCCAAATGCGGTTCCATGATCTACCACCCCTTCAATATCATGAAGCTCCAGTTTACACTGTGTCAAGATAAAAAGTATAATGAAAACATTCAGGCCATCTATTGACCAAAAATACAAACTACAAAACATAATTATTGCTTTGATACTTGACTGGACTCACTTGTGTGTCTGCAAATCCCATCAACACTGTTTTCTTTTCTTCATTCTTTTCCATCACCTTCATTCCTAAGAACGTAGTCCAGTAGTGGGTTGATCTCTGGAGGTCTGATACTCCGAGACAAACCTTCTGCACAGGGTCTGACAGCAAATGGTTAAAAGTTACAGTTGGTCACGAACACAGGTAAAAGCAGCATGGCACGCTCAAACACCTGCAAGGACTTAGTGGAAAGCTCCTTCCCCCATGTTTATTTGTGTGCCTGCTGCTTTGTACTACCTAAACAATATAGTCATACATCATGGCAAAATTTAATGCTAGCTGTTGTCAAGCAATTCCCTTGAAAGAAATAATAACAATGAGCTTTACTTCAAGACACTAAAAAATACTCTGGATGCTTTTAAACAACCACATGACAATTTTATTTTACAGTATATTTTGCTTAAGTATACTTTAAAGTTGTTATAGCTGCAAGACCCACTTAACCAGTTACTCTATAAAATACAAAGAATCTTGACATATGTTAACTAACCTATAGAATAAAACTGTTTTTTACTGTCTTGATGGGAAATGTGCTAGATTTGTTCTTTAGTGTTCTCACAAACATTACAAACACATGGATTTTAAGTGCATTTTCAACTGCAAAAGATCTGTGAGCGCCTGCAAAAAACTATTTGTTTGCATCAAATAGTCTCTGTGTTGTTTGTTCCATTTCATACAGGAAAAAAGAGACTAAAACAAGATCAGTGACACGTACCATTAGAAGGTTGCTCTTTGTCCACAAGAAAGAAAGGATACCCTCCTGGTGCCTGGGTCAGATACAGACCCTCTCCCACCTGAGTAAGAGGCCATCCCAGGCGTTTAGCATTGCTTACAGCTTTGCTCGACTGCAGAGTGAGCCCCTAGCGTGAAAACATATGACAGGAATAACCAATTCAGAAGGCTGCTGTACTCAGAATAATACAATGTGTTGCTGTTCTCTTTAAAGTAAAAAAAAAAAAACTTCACTCACCAAGAAATCATTGCCAAGTTGATAGTCTCCCACTCCATAATTGTATGTCAGTTCAGCAACAAAGTGGTTATCCTCAGGACCAAAGCCAACCATTGTTTTGCTCCATTTTCCATCGTAGGGGCTGTATGGTAACATGATGAGGGCAGCGGTCAGTATTAAGATAATAATAACTATAGGTTATAAAACTTTTAATAATCAAAGTCCACGTTGTTCTAGATGTCTTATATCTACCCATTACACGTTGCTTTGCAGCCTTCCTCAAACTCTTCATGGCGTAAAATCTAAAATCGATAAGATAAAATGAGTTTATAAGCTCTAAACACGAGGAATAAAAACAAAAGAGATGACCTAACATGAAAAAGAGGAATTAACGTCAGAAATATTGGCCACCTAACATTATGCAACATTGTGGCTGATATTAGCCTGTCAAAAAAAAGTTATTCAGTAGCGTCAGTCATATCTGGCCATTAAATTAAACAAATAAACAGTACCTTCATGCCCAGTACATCTCGGTAAAACGTGGCCGTTTTGGTCCTGTCACCAACTTTAAAAACAAAATGTAGTGCTCTTCTTAAAGCCATTTCTTCTCAGATTTTATGGTGTCTGTAGTGCAGATCGGTGTGCTGTGAACGATTAAGCGTCCTTGATGATCGATTTTTCTACCTTCGATAGATGGAAAGTAAATACAAATGGGGAAACGGCCGGCAAATGCAAATGCAACTCTAAGACATAATCATTTGTTTTGGGAAAACATGCAAAACGTTTTTATTCAATTAACAAGTGCAACAACGTCACATAAACTAAAATAAAATGTAATTTACCCAACTTTGCATCCCCCAAACATGATAATGGTATCACCCAGTATGTCGCATTCTCTCGCGAGGTTATAATTGGGACTAGTTAATAAATAGAAGTAATGATTATTAGTTAAGTAACTTAATAGTTTGGCAACATTACTAGGTTATGTTCCCCTGCAGTGTTTTATTACTGTTACTCAGTAATTTTTTTATATGCGTAAACGTAGTTTACCGACACTACAGCTGGTGGCGGTAACTAGTAAGCTTGTGTTCGAAAGCTTTACTGTTAAACAAGAGAAGAAGAAACGGCGCAAACATGGCAGCGTACATTAGAAGCATGATATGTCTTATTTCTAAAGACCGAAATGCTTTCTTTAAAAATGGAGGCGTTATTAGTGTGGAATCGATACGGTATATACGCGGACTGAGGAGGAAACCTGTTAAAGTGTTGTTCCCCGAAAACGAGATGGATAAAGTCCCCAAGCCGACGCCACAAACTCAGCCAGCAGGGCTTAACATCAAGAGGGAGAGAGAGGCAAAAGTCACAGCTACCACAAGGCATCACGAAGCTAGTGACTTTGTGAAGGCGAAGACTAATGTGCACTCAGCTACAGTGGATGCTCACGTTATCGTTAAAAAGGATCAAATTGATGGACTGCGCTTCGAGAGGGCTTTCCCTGGAGATAAGAGACTGGCGTAAGTGTCACTGCATCAAGACAGCTGAGAATTACTGCCATGATCGTCACGGGTCATAACACTGGTATTGAGGGTAAACGGTCCAAACTGGTCGATCTTTAAAAATGTCACTTTTGTCTGAATTAGATCAGGTTGCAGAAAGGGACACGGAAGGTACACTCAAGCTATCATAAGTCAGTTGTTTCAAGAAGAGTAGGAAAGACCTCGCTGTGTGTAGTTTTGAGGTGCTGATGTACTCAATCATATTTACCTCTTTCACTCAGTTTAAATACTATTACACAGTATTATGAACTGTAAAGCCATTTGTCGCCATTGATAGTTTCAGTTGCTGCCTTTCATCTCCTGCAGGACATAAAAGCTTCATATAAATAACATTATAAGAGTAGTTAAAGTTATGATAATAATTCAAATTTACACTGCCTATAATTTATCTTTGCCTCTGCATCTCTTTCCTCAGGAGGTTAGTGAGTGTTGCTCGTTCCAGAGCATTTCGGGAGCACCAGGGTAAAATCCTCCTGGAGGGCCGGCGTTTGATCTGTGACGCTCTGGATGCTGGAGCCAACCCACAGATGGTGTTCTTCAGTACAGTCGACCGGCTCAGAGAGCTGCCCTTAGATAAGCTGAAAAGGGCCACGCTGGTCAAAGTCAAGTTTGAGGACATCAAGACCTGGTCTGACCTTGCGGCCCCACAAGGAGTGATCGGTGAGGCTCACATACTTTGTTTTGGTTCATTATGAAGCATGAGTTGTTGTTGACTCCGACTTCTTCTTCTGCAGCCATATTTTCTCGCCCAGACCCATCAAGGTTGAACTTTGCAAAAAAAGGTCATTCAGTGCCGTTGTCCCTGATATGCGACAACATCCGAGACCCTGGCAACCTTGGGACTATGTTGCGATGTGCTGCAGCTGCTGGCTGCCATAATGTCCTGCTCACCAAGGGTATGCTCTTTATATCAATTAAAGAAGTAAACAGGTGAACTCAACCCCCTAAAAATTTCTTTCTCTGTTTGCTTGTGTTTTTTTAAACCTGTTTACATTTTTTGTCTGACAGGTTGCGTTGATGCTTGGGAGCCTAAAGTTCTGCGTGCAGCAATGGGTGCCCATTTTCGCCTTCCCATCCATCCCAACTTGGGCTGGGATGATATTGAAGATCATCTCCCTAAACCTGTGACCGTTCATGTAGCTGACAACAGCTGTGATGCTGACATAAGCAGAGAAACAACGGATTTTCAAGTAAATGCGGCACAAAAATCCTCCAAAGCAGGAGACTATGGCTGGGTTAGCACAAGGCCTAATCAGAAAAACATTCAATATGAAGATTACAACTCTGATTCTGATTCTGACTCTGACTCTGAATTTAAGGGACTTTCACTTCCGAGAGTAGACCCTAAGCTGTATCATGAGAGTTGGGCTCAGAGTCCCACTGCTCTTGTGATTGGTGGAGAGACTCATGGACTGAGCCTAGAAGCAGTCCAGTTGGCTGAGAAAACAGCTGGTCACAGACTCTTTATTCCCATTGTTCCTGACGTAGACAGCCTGAACTCAGCCATGGCGGCCAGCATCCTTCTGTTTGAGGGCCGGAGGCAACTCTTTGAACTAATACAGAGATCTGGGAGCAAATGGAAATCTAAAGCTTAGCAGCACTTTTCATCGCCTTTGCTGTAAATATAAGTGTGACTTCTGGTGTTCATTGTCTGTGTTAGTATGAACCAAACAGAACAATATAAATTTCTATATTACATCATGTGTTGCTAATAATAAAACAGAGAACTTCAGATTTGTGAAATGATTGCCTAATTTCATGCCCAGTAAATTAAAGTCTAGTTTGCCTTTTTAATGTTTTCTGGCTTTTTAGGGCTGCATTAGGGAAATATTTTTTTTTAATACTTAATCTGATGATTTTCTTGGTTAAGCATTTTGAAAGTCACTCAGACAACCAGCTTGTGTGCTGTGGGAAACACGCCCTTAAAAAGTCTTTTGCCTCTTTCTTCTATTTTTAGTTGATTGAAATATAAAATATCTCTGAAAATTAGTTTTCAAGGTTCTCACTTGGCAGTGATCCTTTTTTCAGTTTTTGTTGCTCGTGGCTACTTAAATAACCCAAGCACCAGGTTTGGTGTATTAAAAACCATGAGTCTTAAGTATCTGGTTATATTGTCTTGTGACCCTCCAGCCAATTAGAATCTGGAGTTTTAAGCGAAATAATAAATAAATAAACAAACAAACAAACAAAACTAAAAACTCCCTTCAACAAAAAGCACGACCCTCCTAACCCCCCAGTAATTCTCATATAGTCTCTGAGTGCTTAAAATAGATGCCTTTACTTAACGGCACATTTATTTCTAGACAGAATGAGACTTAGAGAGAAAGTCTTTTTGCCCACCCTTTATATCTGCAGCCACATTCTCAATGCAAATATGCAGAACTTATTACATTTCATCCTGCCTTTATTTTACACCTGAGCAAAAATAAGTCAACCTACTCACCCTCTTATTTATGTACCTTCAGCATTTGCATTCAGTTTCTTTGAGGCCATGAGTCTTATTTAAATGCATATAACAGAAATAACTGGTGAGTCAATGCACTGTGTGTATTTAACATATCCAAGAGCTAACTTTATTGATAGAACTTAAAAAGGAACAAAACTTTGTGCTTGCCAGTGAATTTTTAATGGGTGTGAGAAGTCATGACTGAAGTACAGGTATTTATACATTCAACACTTTTCCAATGCCATTTTTTGTGCCTTCAGAAATAACCTGGCCTCTTCATTAGAGGACCTTCACAGAAAATCCTCTTAATGACCTTTGAGATGAGAACCACCATTAACAACTGGCAAGAGATGACTTTCACTCACATCATAACACACAACAGGACACAAGGGGGATTAAAACATCAGTCATCGGTCTGTTATAAGCAAGTATAATGCAATCTTTACGGTATATGCACCTGTCATACTGCTTTTGTTTTCTTTAAATAGGGCCTTACAGGCTTACGGCTACATCCAACTGAGGTTTAGCACATTTGCACTACATGTATATTACAACTGTAAAAATGCATTTTATTCTTTCATTCAGAAACCAAACGTAACAAGGATCTTGCAGACAAAACACAAAGCAAAGAATCAGCTGAGTAAGTAGGTCCATCGGGTTATTCTCTGGTTTTGCCTAGAGTTCAGAAAAGCTATCGAGTGAAAAAAAAACAACAACACTTTTCTTGAGGCCAAAACAAACAAAAAGAACCAACAGAATCTCCATATATATATTACTGTAGGGACTATTATCAATGCAAGGCACCACAGGAGAAAGAGGACTCCATGAAAAGAGGAACATGTCTAAAAAAATGTTAAAATGTCAGTAAAAAGTGAGACGTCTCTCTAACAGTCTGACAAAGAGATAGTGGGAGGCTGGGAGGGGTGAGGGGTGGAGCGACAGGTCAGGGTTTTGAAGATGAAGTGAGTCCCATGTAACAGAATGTCCAATTTCTATATTTGGACTTCCTCTTTAAATGGGCTCCGGTTTGAGCTTTTCAGCCAGGAAGTCGCTGACAAATTGATCCACTACGGCTGGCGTGATCTCCTCCACGTCACGAACATACTTGGCACGGGCCGACATGTCCAGGATTGTCAGCAGAGGTGCTGCTTCTGGGAGGTTTGTGTAGTCCCGCAGGGAATCAGTCATGTCATCCTGCAGTGAAGGAGAAAAAAATTACAGTGATTAATGTGATATTACATCATGTAAATGTTACAGTGGTACATCGATTGCATGCTTGGACGGATTTACTTCCCCATGGGCAACAGGCTCAAACCAGCTTCTCCTGTAATGCTCAGAAGTGGGAATGTCTTTATCAAGAAATCTGGGCCTTTTCTGTTTTCTCAAAAGAAAGTGCTGAACTTCTGCACACCATGAGCTACGTGTATTGAAAAATCATTCAACCTTTTTGAAAATGCAACATTGCAGTGCTGACAACGTGCTGAAAATTCAACACTTTCTTTAACAAGTTCTGCATCAGTAAACTCTTAGTTCTGCTTGTTTTCTTGTATCGATAGATTATTTGACCAGTTTTGGCCCCTCTAAATAAATTGTAAACCCAAGTTTAGGTGAACTGGCACAACAAATGCAACCTTAAAATAGATCTCAAGTATAAAAATTTATGTAAAGGGGCTGATTGTAAAATAAAACAGGTTAAGAATTACTGGTTTAGAGAGCCTACCTTCATATAAAACAAACTGCTGATCTTTAAGTGTAGTGATGTCACCTTAAAAAATGACTGAAGAAGACAACAGAATTTCAGGTTGAGGCATGGGATATCTTGTTTCCGAATGCCGCCATGCTCACCTGGCATTTGAATGACTTTGACATACACAAAGGTAATTATTGCTCATTCAAGGAGCAAAATTGCACCCTAATTACCCACTTCTTTTCTGCTCATTAGTTCAGACTTGTTTTTTGTTGAAGGAAACTAGGACAACATTTACTTGAACCGTTCCACATTAAGATTTCCCCATAAAATTCTGAACTGCCTGGCACAATCTTTATTAATTCACACTTCTTGAAAGAGAATACGAAACTCTCTCCCGTCTTCCTGCAGGCTGCCTGCCCAGAGAGACGGGAGAGCTGGAGCTTAGTCATGCATCCTGCTGTGTGTAAAGACAGGAAGGAAGCAGGTGGGGGTCCAACAACATCTCTCCCTTTTCAAAAGCTCACTCATGTCAGAAAGAAGCGTCATCACAGAGTATTTGAACAGCACACGTGGGCAGGGGAGAGAGCAGCACTCAGTTGTAAAGGAATTTGCTACAAATGAATTGCTGCCGGGTTTGGTGGGGATTCCAGTTTCATTTCTTTGCAGTTATTTTGAAAGGGCTTCACCCATGTTCTGCCCGAGGCTTGATGTCAACTTTCACCCTATAACAAGTCAGGATTACAACTCCTGTAGCCACAGGTAACAGAAATGAGTAGGCAGGCAGCAACTTTCAACAAGCTTGAAAAGGCCATTAATTATTAAGACTGAACAAAAAAAAAACAAAAAACAAAAACTATCCTTTCGTCATTCAGCTTGAGTTCCAGTGGGGGAGTGCTTCTGGAAATTGGCACTCCTGCCATAAAAGAGATCCTTTATTCTGGTCGTATCTTTTTCTGATTCAAATGGATCTCATGTGTTTTGCTTTGTAAGGTCACAAAGTTCACTTATTAGATGTGTACAGCTACTATCATTCGAAGCATTTTTCTCTCCTCATAACAGCATGACCTGATTTCCCTCGGCTTAGCCTGCTGGCTCAGAGGAGACTCGCAAAGATTATAGATCAGTTTCATATGGAAAAGATTATGTTGAAAATGCAGAACTAACAAGAAAGGGCCAGAGGGTGGCACTGCAACAAAGAGCTGGACTGCTCATAGAGGCAGCGCCTCTGATGTTAATACTGTTACTGATTTATGTGCCAGTGTGAGTTTTGTCCAAACAAAGTCAAAGATAAAGCGACTTTGGATGGATTTCCTGCTACATATAGCGCTCGAGTGTTCTCTTCTTTCAGGCCTCTTTATTGTGTCCCCCCTGTTTTAGAAAATCCACAGTTATTCTTGCTAAATGGATCAAACCACACAATCAGCCCTCAGACTTCTCACTGAATAGGCTGGCTGGCTGCTACCTAAAAAGGATAAGTATGCCAAGATGAAGTCTGTGACCTCTACTTTGTGAAACTGCTAACAGATGGAGCAGATGAGTTGCAGTGTGGTTTTTTTTTGTAGGCAGCTAACTTCCTCTGAACGAAGCCCATTTTATTACACTGCAAATCACCATACATCGACCACCTAATGGTCACAGATGTGAGCTGTCACTAAAGACAATGCAGTTATGAGTGAAATACAGCTCGATTCTCCTGTGTGTAAAAGCTTTGTCATGCATGCTCGATTGCAGCCACACTGAGCGTAGATTATAGATCATCTGGGCACACGGTGTAAAGAAACCACAAAGAGAGAAATTCCACAATCTGTCACCGTGGCATTTTCTAGCCTCTCTGATATGAGAAGATGTAATCTCTGCTCAGTCTTCGCCCTCGTAGGAAGTCATGCATCTTCTTTTGTTTGGCTTCTCTGCTTGTGTAAACTGCTTCTAGTGAGGTGCAGCCATTCCAGAGGCCCCCCACCCTCTGCAGCTCAGCACACAGCACAAAAGACAAAGGGCCTCTCTGCTGCAGCCCGCACTCACAGCTGTGATAAGGCTCAGTGTGTGTTTACCGCGTGGAACCTGCTGGGCCGTGTCAGGCTTATTCTGATTATTGATGCACTGTGGCATTTCACAGACGATGACCATCTGATAAGGCCTGAGCTGAGAATGATAACAACCCTCCCCACTGGCCTCTGGGCCACGGCTGCGTCCATCCCACTGGCTAGCTTTGATGTCTTGAGGAAAAACCCACCATTATGAAATTCCAGATATTCTCAGCAGCTATTGCTCATCAGTGTTTAATGCTGTTTGGTGGGAATAAATGTCGGCCCTGGCAGTTAAATTAGGGGAAATACATGAGGCATGTTAAGTCCCAATCTTTCAGCATGACATAAAAAATAAAAGGATAAAAACACAAAAATCTATGTGACTTAAAAAAATTAGATGCACTTCTCACAGCTAAAATACCATAACAAATTTTTAATATATTTTTATAAAAATATATATACATTTTATTTCTATGACATGGCCTGTTGCAGTCAATGGAATTTCATGTATTTTTTTGTAATATCTTCATATTATCAAATACCCTGCAAATCTTTAAACTTGTTCAGCGAACAATATAAAAGCCCAAAATATTAAAAAATTACAGGTTTTTTCGTCTCACACTACTGTATTTTGACATTCAAGAGCCTGATACCATCAAATTTTTAGCATTTTTGCTTAGAAAGAAAAGTTTATCAATCATCACAGCTGACCTAAGTAATAAGGATTCCTTCTCTGTGCACCATGAATGTGTACACTATGTTTCAAAAATTGAACTAAAAAAATTGAATGTAAACCTCATGGTGGCGCTAGAGAAAAAGCCATGGATCACAAAAGACATCTGAGTGTCGTCCTCTGGCAGCCAAAGGTGTCTGTACAATATTAATGGCATCCAGTTATGGAGAAATTTCGGCATGAACCAAAGTGGAAGATCCACTGACGGATCAAGAGAGCGAGTGACATTTCCATCTCCAAAGCCACGTTGCCAGCGTGGCTAAAAATATTGTCTTCATCAAGCTTTACTCACACAAAATCAAACATGGGAAAATCAAGTGCCAAAGAGCAGAATCACAGTCATTGCTGCTTGCCACAAAAAATCAATTAAACTATATTGCTGGATCACACCGCCACAGTTCATTCTGCATGCAACAGCCAGTTCACAGCAGAAATGAGAGAACAAAAGATCTTTCATTCAGCGTTTATAAGTCAGCATACGTCTCTATGGCTTATGTTTTTTTTTTTGTTTTTTTTTCAGCAGGGTAACAAGATCCTGTGTCATTCTGCTCAGCTTGGACTGCTCAGCCTCCCCCTGAGAGACTGCCAACATACTGCTGTCTCATGGACACAGAAAACCCAGCAGCTGGCCTGGCAAAGGAGAGTGCAGCTACCAGAGCTCACCCGGGCCAACGTGCAAGAGTGCGAGCCCAGAGCCTGGAAGCTTCACTCCACCAACGCCTGAACGGGAAGTGATATCTGACTGTGAACCCGATCTGGAAATGAACCCCGGTGATTTCACAGCCTGCTGAACAAGAGCCAGGAAATTATACCTTTGCTACATGGATGTAAAAATATCTGCCTTAGCATGTGTGCCACAAGGGAAACAAAGCAAACTTAGACTGCAGCAAGAACACAAGACGCTCCTGGATCACTACGAGCTGCAGTGAACAGTGTTTCTTTGTATTATGTCTGAGAAATATTGGCATGTAGACAATGAACACGAAACACAAAACTTATGCTTTTCTCGTTCTGGGTATGTATGTCAGTGACATTTCAAGGCTGACATCAGGGTGGGGCTGCCTTGGACACACATGGGGTCAGACGGTTAGCACATGTGTGAACCCCGCGGCCGAAACCTGAGCCTGCCCTTGATGTTTGACACGAGAAACCGAGTGCAGTCCTTCCAGATTGCTAGGCAGAGAGAACTGGGAGGAAGGAGAGCTGGAGAGATGTAGCTAATCTGGTAATTATGTCTGCTGCTGCTAACTGCTGCTGCTAACTCCACTAGCTCTGGAAAGGTCGAGACAGAACAACATGAGATAAAATGTGTTATGAAAACTCCTATGAAAACACAAGTATGACCTGGGAGGAGATAAAGAGAGATGGAGGGATTATTTAGACGCAGTCTGAGGGAGCAGAGAAAGTCTGCTGGCACGCTCTGGCTCTACCCATCATAATAAGGGCACCCAGTTGAATTCTGGGTAATGGATGGAGTGAGTGTCACTCTTGCAGGTTCAAGAGGCTCGAGAGGGGGCTCTAATGCTGCTGTTTTAACAGTGGCCAAGGTGTTTGGTGCAGATCCAAACCAAGGGGGATACGGATCAGAGCCCAACTAATAAACATATAAAGTGGTATATAGAGTTCTTATGTTTTTCCGCTGTTAAATGTCCTGCTCAGTGGACACTATATCTTTACAGTCCTTTATGAGGTCTACTGTGTAAGATTTAAAACAGTTAAAGGTCCCTTGGCTTTCTTCATATTGTGGTCATTTTTGTTAAAAAAAACCCCAAAACCACAAGGTTCTGACCATGCACGAATTATTAACTTTTTATGTTAAAAAGGAATATTGGCTGACACAGTACATGTCACAGCTAAAAGACAGCACAATCAAAGATTGTGATTGAGTTATTGTATGTTATAAAAAACAACAATTTTAAGTTTTTGAAAGGTTGTGTAAAGTGGCATTTCACTCTGTTGTGAGGGGCCTCGAGTGGCTTATCTCACCTCTCCAGCCACAAAGAACAGCAGCGGCGTTTCCTCCTCCTTGGCTTTGTACTTGGCCATAAGCTTCTCTGCTATTGGCTGAATGAGCTCCTTGGCTGGCTCCAATTCACCTTCCTCTTCAGCGTCTGAAGGAACCAAGAAAAAGACACAGAATGATGTCTAGAGTGATAAAAAAAGACAAATGGGACAGAGAAAATGCTCAAAAGAGGTGGAGCTGGAAGCAAGAGGGGGAAATGACTGGTGGACAGATTCATGTGCCCATTAAAGGAACCAAACAGATGGTCTCCATCTTGTTTTTTTAATCCATTCTGACCTCAAGAGACCCCAGGATGGTCTCAGTTTTTGAGGGTCACCACTCTATTTTGTGCCCCATTTTCCTCTTTTGTTATCCTGTTCCACTTTGACAATTAGCCCTTCTAAACCCTCACAAAACCAGGAACAAGCTGTCCTACATTAATGTCTGTGTCTCCTACATTTTGTCTCTGTTCACCTTCTCTATTAGCATATAAATAGATAGATAAATACTAGAACATCCCCCTGAACTTTGGACCTTTTAACACTGAAAGAATTTTGTGACATTCAATATGCTCCACTTAAATGCCACTTCATTCACACTGAGCCCCATGTGGAGCTGAAGGATCCACTCACCCACGAACAGGACGAGGCAGGGCCCCTCGTGGAGCTGCACGGCGTTGGACTCGCTGAGCTCGAGCACTGGCCGAGGGTGCCAGGGAAAGAGCCGGCACTCTGGGTCGTTTAGCACCTCCACACGGCCCTGTCGTGTGATCATGTGACCTTCTGCATCCAGCAGAATCAGTGTGGGAATACCTGGTGAGGGAGACAGAGGAGGTAAAGATGGTGTGAGAAGAAGATGAAGAACAGAAATGAGGTAAAAAGCAAGAGCTGGAGGTACTTAAGGTCATTTCAGTTAATTTTCAACTGCTCTGCTCACTCTCCCACTGAGATTTCTGTTGTTTCCAGGAGGTTTTAGGCTGTTTCTGAGCACATTTTGTCTCTCTCCAGCTCTGTCTGCTTTCACTTCTGTTGTTTCTATTTTTTTTAACGTCACTGGCTCCCATCATCCCTCTGATTCTAATCTCCTTGCCTTATTAACAGCCTTATCTGAAACAGAGACCATCCGAGTGCAAACAATGTGCGCGAGTGCATTCCTGCCTGTGCATGTGGACTGAAATCAACAGAGGTGGGGGGCCATCATA
>JAPZDV010000024.1:18837703-18853077 GCA_029814665.1 Acanthurus lineatus | reverse complement strand
AACACCAGAGATGGAATGCTGGTTACCTTGTACTTGTTCCACAGCTTCATCTGAAGAGAGAGAAAAAATGAGAAGAGATTTCAATAAAGAAAGTAAAGTGAAACGCCTTATCCTCAACATTTATTTCATTTTCAGAGCTAGAAAACCTGTTAAAACTGCTTTAAAATTATGTCCTCAGAGCAGCTACAGTATGTTTCCCTGAAATAAGACAATATAAAAGAAACAAATGTCAACTAACCCCATATAAATTTTATAGGACAAACACCCTCTCAGTTGTTTAAAAGAGGCTCAGGAGACTAGAAAGTAGAATAAAAAATACAGGAGTGCAGTCAGCCCTGAGGTGAACTAGCAGAGGGTGAGAAGCACTCTGCTGCACTTTAAAGAGGCTGAACTGGAGCAAACTCATGCTGTCCCTGCTGGGTCATGAATACGAGTAAAAGAGGATATGCAGCCGAAAAAAGAACCACTTTTTTGCTCTGCAGTAAAGAGGAAATTTGAGCCCTGTGAGACGATCCATACTTTCATAGGCATTTATGAATGTACCCACTGGCCTTGAGTTTAATCATAATACCTCTAATACGATGAGTTGATATTAATATGGCCTCATAAAGTCAGGGAAGAATCTTTATTGCAGAAAATTTGTGCATGAACCGCAGTTATTTATAGAGTTCAGCGATCAGTGTACTCCTTAACATCAAAGAGTAGATCAAGCATTTCACATATCTGAGACTCACTTTCCATATCAGAGGGAAGAGTCCTACGCTTTGAATAGAAAAGAGCCGTGTCTTGTAAAGAGCGGCAATCTGCACTGTGAAGTGTTGCTGCTTCAGCAAGTACAGAAGAAGGGGATCCCTCGCCGGAGGACCCATTCCAGCTCACAACATTCAGACAGGAGGACCAAAGGGAGAAACAACCTTTTATTTATTTATCCTATATCTTTCCATTTCTGAGCTGCTTTATTAATCACCAAGCATTAATGACTTTGCAGGGAATTTTATTAGAAATAGACAGGTAACAAAACGGTTAAAAGAAGAGAAAATAAAAAAAATAAACACATTTATTACTGTACTATCAAATTTATTGCTCGCCGTACGCAGCCAAACACTTAAGTAGCGATATAATATAATGATTTGTGCCGTCTGGATGCTGCAGTAGTTCTTCTAAAAGGTTGCTTGCCAAATGAAGTGAGCCCTGCTCGTCTCGAGACTCAGTGGAGTAAGCTTGGAGTTGAGTTACCGTTAAGCTCCAGGTTAATGAAAACCTTTCGTTGGTCTTACTGTGAAAACGGTGACTTCATTGCAACCAAGATTCTATGAATAGAGGTAAGGGAACCTCGCACAGTGTGTGTTTTACTCATACTGGGTCTCCTCTTTGTACATATGCTGTCATACGCACGCCAGAGGTCGACCGCAGGCCTTTTCTGACAGCAGAGGTCAGACGGTCTGTCCAATGGACAAGACGACCCGGAGCCTCCCGACAATGTTGGTCTGGAAGTCGGTCAAAAGCAAACTTCAGCGTCTGCCACAGTCAACAGTTTTACCACACGCTCCATGCTGCTCTGGAAACTCAATCTCAGCTCACAAATTGATGGGGTTTGGGGCATTAACTGCGACTGTCTCCGAGAGCTAACGTGCACGACACCATTTCACTCAGCTCCCTGCTGTCATCCAGGCTGATGATGTGAGATTGAGAGCCGGATTTAGCTTAGGGAGTGTGAGCGGGAAACAAGAGCAAAAAAAAAAAAAAACAGAGTGATACAGTGATTGTTTCTGCACTTGCACTAAAATGTCAAGAAATGTACTGGATGTCAAGGCCCAGAGGTATGCACACTGAGGTATGTGACAGCATATGATTTAAAAAAAAATAGACAAATGTGCAAAGAATGACAAATAACATGCACTGAATCTAAAAACATCTGCTTTTCCAACATCAAAATAAACTGCTTTGAGCTAACACCCACTTGCAGGGTTTTTGGTTGCTAGGACAAAACCAAGGCCTTGCTCATACGTACGCAGGTATTTACGAAAATGTAGGTTAATATCATTACTAACATGCTGCTACTAGCATAGATACTTATTTTGAGACCAGAGAGAGATTACTACTTATGTACCAAATCTATGGCATTCTTAGTAGCTTCAGTGCTCTTATGCTGCAGTATCAAGAGAGCAGCTGAAGGATTTGTATTGCAACCTCAGAGGCAGAACCAATTCCTCCTTTTTGTCTTGCAACTAATTTACTGCATCCTTGAATCATGTCTGTCTGGTGATTTGGCTGCAGATCAGAGTAGCCCTGATGGATGCTAAATCCTTCGAGGCTTTAGATCTGCCTTTACAATAAAAGGGCTGCTATGATTTCTTGAGGGGGGGAGAGTGACCTTGTAACTACAAAAGCAACATGTCCGGGAGATGGTCGCACACAAAATGGATTACAGCACCTTGAGAGTCAAGAATTCATCTTACTTGTTTGGGGTGGAAAAGGGGGAATTTCACCCTTGTCACAGCTGATCTTTCATGGTCTTCTACTTGTATATTCAAAAGTTCCTCCAAAAAATTCTGAAAATAATACCTCTCACAGTAACAGCACTCTCCCATGTCTGCACTTTTGAGTAGAAAACATTATTACCACATGCGACAGTGATCCACTTCCCCAAACACTGTTTCATTGTTGAGAGCTGCAGGCTGTCGATTATAGCTGAGACAATACACACACAGTGTGACATGATATGTTGTACTAAAAGAAAAAAAACCCCACATAAATCACACTGTCGAATCTGCCCTCTTTACTTGGCTTGAGAAACTGCTCCCACCTTGGGGAACTGGTGTTAAGGATATTTGTCAAGTTATATTAATCTGTAATGGGACTCATTTCGATTGAAGTGTTTTTTTTTAATGTGCTGCTTTATGTAGAGCTGAGAATAATAAAAGGAATAGTTTCAGGAAAAATGTATTGCCTTTCAGCTGAGAGTTTGATGAAAATATTGATTCCACTCTCTTATCTTTAAGTTATGAAGGAGTTAGCTAGCAGCAGATTTGCTTAGCCTACAGCTAGCCTGTCCCTGTACAAATGTAACAAAGCCCCACCATGAAATATTTTGGCACAGTCCCCCACAAAAACATATAATTAGGTTTGTGCACCATTAAAAAGACAAGATATATGTGTTAATTGGTAAACTTTACATTTTTTCCCTGTTTCCAGTCTAAAGTCCTCACTAGGACAAAATTAGGTTTGTTGAAGGTTCATATTTACATGAATGTAACTAAAAAATGTCAAAGTAATCCTTACAAAAGTTTCCTCAACTTATTGATATTTGAATAACTTCAGAATTTAACTATGTCCCCACTCAAATGTGAGGATTTGTGAGGGTTTGTGAGGATTCAGCTACTTTTCTCTTTTTTCAATAATACTATAGAATATTTTTGTTTTGTGGACTGTTGGTTGGACAAAACAAAAACATGTGTTATCTTGGACTATTGAAATGAGACATTATTCATCATTTTCTAATATTTGCCAGGCAAAAAGATTTACTGAGTAAATACTCCACAGATTAACCAATCATGAAAACAATTGTTAGTTGTGGCCCAAGCTGCTCTCTTTTCTAATTTGTAAGACATTTCTGTGGAAGAAATACTAAAAACTCTGACCAGCAGAGCAGTCAGCGGCTAATTAGCATACAAACTACTTGCAGACTGTGTTCAGTGCATCAAGATAGCCAGGATTGGCAACATGCTTTCTCTAAGGGCGCCTCTATTCATTAGCAATATCAACAAGCGTGTAACCATATAGTGGGGCAGTAGGCTTGGCTATATAGTCACTCACTAGTTTAAAGATGCCAATAATCCCCGTAGAAAGCCCACCAACTGTCAAGACCCTAGGGAGAGCTGGAATCCATACTAACAATCCATTTACTCCCTTGGACATGCAGACATTAGCCTCACACTATGCCCGGTGTTCATCATGCTAATTGGATCATGCATGGCTGCGGATCCATATCCAGAAGAGGAGCAAATCAGCACACTGTGGGGCCAGCAGATCACTGCATGCACATAACAGGGCTGGAGATCTTAATGCCCCATGGCTCAAAGAAAATGCTTATTCTGTTTCAGATGTAGGATAGTTTGATTGTGGGATCAATGCACGCATTAGTTTCCAACCTGCACAAATTCCAAACGGCCAATGAGACTGAGAAAAAAAAGGAGGGAAACAAACCCCTCCCCCAGATATCCCCATTCCCATGTTAAAAGTCATGCGTGGCGATCGCTTTCATGCCTCTGTGCACTGTTGCACTTTATGGCAACACTCTGCTCTTTAACAGGAGGTCAGCTTATGTGGAAAACCCCTGAAAGATTTGGGGGCTTAAAGTTTTACATCTGTGCACATCTGCTTCAGGTTTGATCCATTCCCTTTTGAAACCCCTTGCAGCCTTGTACTGCAGTGAAATTTGGCCCCTGTCACTAAGCGGTGGGTCGCTGCAGTGGCTCTTGTGTGTTGAGAGAACCAGAGTGGAAGAAATTTCATCACTCAACGTGCCCAATTCACCTACAATTTTTGAGCCATCGCTCTTCACAGATCTGCTTTCAGTGGGCTGGTCAGGCCTGAGGCATCTGCCAGACGCTCCCATGGCTGCTTCATTACAACACAGTGCCACTACAAAGGAGAGTCAGCTCTTTACAACAGAGCACATGAGAGGTATACTGCTGTGATGCTGATAGCAGGACAGCCCTTTATCTTTGAATATTACATGAGGGACAAATGGGGAAAAATACAGTGGATACAGTATAAAAAAATGGTGGTTGAGACTAAATTTTAATTGATAATTCAGATTAACAACCTGCAATATTTATAATTCATTACTGAAAGAATTAGATTAGTGGATTTTGATTTAATCTTCTCATTGATTATCATGAAAATATGTTCCTTGAAAAGGCTCTTCATTCATGTCAGGGGTTGTTTTTTGGCACAGCTTGCAGTGCTGATTTGGAAATAACAAGTAATGAGTTCCACATTACTCCAAGAGGACACGGAGGAAATCATGTTCCAGTTTGATTTGATTTAAGTCTTCAAATGGGACAGAGTTTTTCAAAATAAAATTAAATGTTTTTATTCGTAAAATGATCTCCTGCACAGAGGGGATAACATGCAGACAATCCATGTCTCTCCATCTCCCCATAGATCTTGGTGGTTAGTGTGTGAAAGTTATTTGTTAGAAAATGAGAGGTTGTCTGTGTGATGGACTGACCAGCCCCTTCAAGACATGCTCAACAAAAACATTTGTCTTTTACTGGGACTTCTTTATTGGCAGTGCCTGCAGGCGGTGTGATCTCTGACCGTAAAGATTTACCGTATGGTGTCGAGAGAGCAGGCTGGACTGCACTCTTGGCAGGTGCTAACACAATCGAGCTTATCACCTGCACAACGTCTTCATCTGCAAATTGATTCACGCTAACATGCTGCTTCACAGCGGCATCAACAGGCCATTCATCATATGTCAGGCAGCTTTCAGGTTAAAGTCTAAAACATTCTGTATTTTCTTCATTAAAGACAGATGAGAAACAAAACTTCTCCTGAATAAAACACTCAAATTCCCTTTTGGCTGGGCCTCTCCAGCAACTTTAGACTCACATTCCTCCATGCTACACCCCACCTCTGTGCAGTCTGCTCCCGAGGCTCTCAGTAACGGCCTGTATCCACTTCAAAACCCTGTTGCTGCTCTTCATGGCTACAAAGGGAGCCCCCCACCCACTCACCCAACCATCTCTTAGCCATACTTCAGCCAAAGCAGCTATGCAGGCGAGTGTGTGTTACTTGGCGCTTTCATCTGTGCTGCTCTGACCCAACTATCGCTTTACCCGGTCAAGAGTCTTCATCGCCATGGCTCCCCCGGTGGTGAAATACACATCTCAAAGCCTGTGACAGCTGCACAGTTGGCTGCTGCCCTCCCTCTGCGCTGGACTCATGACCTGTCTCTTAATATGCTGCAGCTCCAACTCGTTTTGCATGTGTTGTTTTGTCTCACAGAAACCTCTGCTAGGATTCTGCTTTCATCTTTGAGGCTTTATTAATATCATCAATTTCTGCATTACTTGTGTCATTTCTTGAAAAAAAAGGAAATTCTCATATTTACCAACAGATTTGATGTTTTTTCCTTTAGTGTCATCTGTATTCCTGAAATACTAAAAGTACAGTCCACTCACTCCAAGCTACTCCACTGTTCTCATTACTGCGGCTCATGCTTCACCACACATCCACTCTGACAGGCAAATGTACTTCCACAAAAATATTGAGCTGAAAGAACACAGACGGCCTCACAGAAAGCCTCTTCAACGCAAAATGTTGCTGCTATTTTGTGTATTTTATTAATTCAATAACATTCTCCAGCTGAGCCATTTTGGTGGTGGATCCTCCAGAACACAGACGGGAGACACTCACTAAATTGCTTTTTCGATAAAGGCCCCCTGTTGCCACAGCAACCACAACCCCCCCCCTCACCAACACACAAAGTCAGGACATGTCACCGAGTGCCAGACACATTGTGGGCTGTTAGTTAATAATTCAGTGATAAATTAACAGCAATGTGAGGAAAACAGGTGCCAGAATGTCAGAGGGCTTAGGCTAAATAACCCAGCAGAAAAAAAAAGAAAATGAGGGAGTGATAAACAGAGACATGGAGTGAGGGAGAGAAAGAAGGAGAAAGGGAAAGAGGGAGAGGGAGGTGTGGGTGTTTCCCCCTTTCAGCCTTGTGTGGAAACACAAAAGCATCCCCCCTGAATGCAGGCTCTAAATCTAAACTTGGACCCTGTGTGGGGAGAAGTTTTCATGTAGTAAAAAAATGCAGCGTAAAAAAAAAAACAGAGAGGATTGTAAAGGAGTAAAAAGCCAGGGCTCAATAGCATTGTCCCTCCCCAGGCGCGGGCTGCCCCTGAGGCCTACATTCGGCAAGGCCAAAGGTCATGACGGCAGGGGGTGCATTCTTCACTCCCAGTGGTGTTTAGACCAGTCTGCCTGCCTCCCTGCCCCCTACAGACCTACTGTTCTTTATTTCTCTCTCTGGCTATCCTTCTTTATGATACATTACAAAGACCAAAGTGTAAGCCTATTACACAAACACACATACACACACACACATTTACACACACACGGACACAGAGGGCATATCCATATTAATGTGGAAGAAATTTGAAATCCCATCCCCTTCTCCCTGCTTCAGCCTTATATCCATGCTAAATTGACATATTAAACCACAAAAATGCATCATTTTGAAAACACACTCCATCCAAAGAGAACAAAATTAGAAATACCAATCCTTCGGAAATTCATATGTGATTATCATGTGATTTCAGGCATCATTTTGTCAAGTTATACATTCATGAAAATCCTGATTTGCTGTTGTACTCACTCCCTCCGCTTTTTTTTGTAATGTCTCAAGAATTACACAAGCATGTGTAAAAAAAAAGCATCATCCTTGTGTTGCTTTAGTCAGGAATGATGAAATGTGGCTTTTTTCAGTTTAACATGTTTAACTGATTAGCTCATTGTTTTGTAAGACTATGACTGTTTTAAAATGTTACCTTTTGTTTACATAATTTTAACCTAAAGTAATGTAGGCAGCTCCTGAAATATTAACTACAGTTTACTTAAGTCTGAATAAGCTGGATCTGGCTGAGTTAGGATTTCTTTAGTGTGAGAGACTGTCCATTAAAAAATGAAGCGGAAAATGTGAATACTGAACTGTTGAAACAACAAAATCGCACCTTGTATACTAGTTAGCTAGGTTTGCTAACATTTACACATGAAGTCTGAATAGCAGTCTTCCTGAGAGCGACTTTCAAATGGAAAAAAGTGTAACAAATAAAATACGGACATACTGCACAAACAATAACTTCTAAGTATGAAATATTCATGTTACTGTTGATATTCAGGTCAGTCTTTGCAGGTCAATCATTAAAGTCTGTTGAAAGTGTAACTCAAGTCAGCTGTAATGATTTACCGCAACGCTCTGCACAAGATGACAGAAGCTTATTGTGTGAACATTGTGTCTAGACTTCTCGGTTAGTCGTTAGTCACAACGTCTACCTTCAGTCTGCATTTCATCAAGTCGAGGCCTGCAGGGTCCGACAGACAGACAGACGGAAACAGACAGACAGACAGACAGACAGACAGACGGACGGATAGAGACGATATGAGGCTGGTCTGGCTCTGGACCAGCTGGACCTGCTCTATCAGTTACCTCAGCATGACCCTCTGAAACTGGCATTACACACTCTCCCAGATGACGGGCCAACTCATGACCTGGAAAGTCTGGTACATTTTTGGGAGTTTTTCTAATCAAAACATGTGCCAAAAGGTAATACAACACACACTTAACTCTAATCCAATACAGCATGGAATGATTCTGGTCAGATAAACGCACAAATTGTAGTTGCTAGCAAAGCACTTTGTATAGCCTCATTAAGTCCTTGCACTTGGGGTATTTCAGTCCATTACATATTAATGAGACAAAAAACAAATTAGAATAAGCCTTTCAGCACAGCTTGATTTTCATGCGTGTGCTTTTTACACTTACTGCTCAATTAGCTATGCTCGGCAAACAGACCCACAGCAACTGTGCATTAAATCTACCCATAAGCCTCCAAATTGCTGTTTCTCTTGTACCCCAGTTTTCTGGAGAACTGGGGGGTGTGTGGAGGGTTTAGACAGCTTCCCTGCTGTGACCTCTGTTTGACCTCGCATTTAACTCCCACCACTCCCCCTCTTTCTGGAGCCCTGGGAAGTCTTCTGGAGCCGCAGCTTCATCCCTGATCCCATCACAGCACAACACATTAATATTTATGGAAATTTGAAGGGAACATTTCAGACACATTATCAGTGATTTGTGCATAATAAAGGCAACTCTGAACTGAACATGCACCAATCTATCTAAGACATCTTTACATTTTGGTAGCTGGTTAGCATTGCATTATGTATATTTAGCTGACACATAGGAAGAAACTGTATGTATGTTATTCTAATAGGAAACCCATTTAAATTACCTTCAGATACATGCAAAAAAGCCTGGCATCCTGAACATAAGCTAACCAGACAACCAACAACACACAAAACAGAGACTGAGAGTCATTTTAAAGACTCGTTTGGACAAAAACAGCTGTGTTAGATGGGTTTAAAGTGGTCTTTTGCTAATATTCAGAAAATGTAGCAATTTATCAAACAAGGATTGTCCATAGAGCTGCCTCGTCTTCACATCAAAGAACCTTAACAGAGGAGGAAGAGGAGATTGTGCAGCTGGTTGCAGCAAAAAATGAGAGAAACATGAAATGCAGATTTTGCAAAGAGGTTTTAAGGTAAATCTTTATGGTTATAACAGCAGTTATTTTGTGAGTTTTGAGTCCTTAATCTTTTCATGGGCAATATTTTGATGCTTCTTGTCTTTAGAGGCCAGAGCTCTAAAGCAGACATCAGTGCCATGTTTCAGACTGTGAACTAAGAGCATTGTTTCTGACTAACAACAAAGGATTTCACCATGTATCTCATGATTTTCAACTTTTGCACAGTTGCAATGCACCACAGCATTTCTGAGGGTTTTATTTTCATTCTTAAAATGCATAATAGTTTATTCAGCTCTTGAATTCTGTTCTGAACACATGATGTTGAGACACTGTGTACTGGGCTGGGTGCTGTGTATTTTTGGTCTAACTGTACCCTCCACAGGCAGCCAGCAGCCTCATAAATCACAATGACACCTGCGTCTGGCCTGCCTCATAAAACTTCTGACTGAGGTAGCACTTTGAGGCCTCAGTATGTGAACATACACACAAACAAACCTGCGTACACACACACACATTTACTATTTATAGACACATGAGCCTGACAATAATCTTCTGTTCCAAGAAATAGAGTCCAACTTCTCACATATCTTCAAATCCACAAATCTAGCTTTTCCTGCTGTGGGTTATGGAGCACAATGATGAGCTGTTACATCAACAATGTTCTCTATTTCCTGAGGAAAAGGATATTCTTACTCTTTCTGCCTATTACCTGAGCTACATGCAGCGCTACAGTGACATCTAGTCACATGGTGACACTTTATATCCACCCATTAGCCTGTTTCCTCCTCTAGTCTTACGCTCATTAAAAGTCACATCTGTTTTGCTGCTGCTGCGGACCAGCCTCATGCATTTTATAGCTCAGCTGTACATCTGGACCCCTCTCGTATCTCTCATGAGCCCCCCTTTGCTTGCCCGCCCAACTCTATGCACGCTTTACTTTCAACTTATCACGCTCCCACCCCCCCCACCACCCAAACCCTTTTCACAGCATGCCGTAACAGATTCACTCTCCCATAAGCTCCCTCTCCAACACAATCAGCCCATATTGGCCGGTTAAAGAGACTCTTGGGTGCAGATTTCATTTCATCCACATTAAGTGTTGCAGACAACATCATGCAAATCAAATATCCCTCATGTCTGAGTCACATGTCAAGGGATGCAGGGGGAAAAACCTTGTAAATAGGAACAATGTCAGAAACCAAAATTTTTCAAAGCTGTTGAAGTTATCAATAAAAAAAAAAAGAATTACAGCCTCTGATTAATGCATGTATAAAAAATGGTAAATGTCTTAAATGTCCTTGAATTTGATCTGGACTCCCACAATTTAATTGGGACATTGGGGATGCAATTTCACTGCGTTTACATCAACTGCAGAGTGCCTTACAAAACAGGATTTAAAAAAAAGAGAAAAAAAGAGCATATAAAAGGAAACAAGGACAACGGAAATAAAAATTCAATTGAGAGGAGACAAGCGGCTTAGAACAGCAATAAACCCCAGAACATAAAAGCACACTGTAAAAATGCTTCCCCTGTACAACTGTGCTTTGAGAAACAGTTTAAAAGATGCTACTGATCTGGCTAGCCTCAGCTCAGGCAGAGTGTAGCAGGCCTCAGGGGCCTCGGCAGCAAAGACCATGTCACCTTTTGTTACGTGTAGAGTCCTTGGAACAACCTGTGGTGCTCTGCCAGAAGACCTGAGGCTACACTCCTCCTCACAAGTCGCTATAAAAAGGTCCAATGTTTAGCTTGCAGCCAAAGCCCTGCTGAGCCTCAAAATAAACATCTATCAATTTTCTAGATAGTTAAGGTCAGGACCGTGGTGGCAGAATAACAAGCAGTGTTTTTTTTTTTTTTTTTTTTTTTACCTCTTATGACTTCCTTCAGCTTCTGAAGAGCTCTCACGATACAACTCGAATACTGGAGGAGGGGTTTCTGATTTTCCTGAGATGACTCAATTTAGCCTTTTTAACTGGTGTTTTAATGTCTTGACACCAAAATTGTGAGGACTTCATCACTGACTATAATCCCACTTGTTTCAAATGCAATCTTACGTGAAATCAGCTCAATCCTCAGCTTATGCACAAAGCTCACAGTCAGATCAGCTAAGCTGTGTGCTCTTTTTAGGAGCTAAAATTATGTGTTACATTTTTTAACTCACTAACTACCAACTAACTCTAATAATCTGCTTATTATTTTCTAAAGGAATTTATAATTTATATATTAAGTTTATAAATTGACTGCCCAATAAATTGAGAGTGAAAATGCCCAACAAATTACACCAGACTTTTTAGACTGCATATTTTCTCTGTCTAACAATCCACAACAGTTTAATTTAGCGTCAAAACATTAAGTGGAAACCAGCACGTTCATGTTTGAGTGGTCAGCACCGGCACTTGGCTCTTACTTAAGACTTTTAAATAACTGATTATTTATCAAAACAGGATTAATTACTTTCCTCCAGTCAAGTGAAGAATTAATAATTTATAGTTTCAGCTCTACCATATTGCTTTTTACTTTTATCCTTTTTCTTAAGTATACCATATGATTTCTGTCCATCCTGGAATTAACTTCAAAAATCTCCTTTGAAGGATTGTCAGATTCTCAGATGTGAGCCAAAAAGCATGTTTTCACAAGTTTGGCTGCTTACAACAAAAAGAATCTCTCGTCAAGGTCTATTAAGTTTCTGTTTGAAGCTTTTTGATCATATGACATAATGTTCTTCAGCTGATCCACCTGCTGAAGATATGAAACATGATCAAAAGCTCCTGACAAGCTCTTAAATTGCCTTTTAAGTGTTTTGTCAACTGCTGTTTCCAAGTAGAAATTTTGAACAAGTTATGTTGTTTGAAAGCCATTCAATTGCATGAATCTGAGTGGTTCTTACACAGGAAAGTTGTTATTCAACAACTTTAAAATCTCAGATTATCCTTGAACGCATCAACAGGGTGTCACCCACAACTAAATTACTATAAACAATACACGTAATGTGCGAAAATAAAGGTGATGAAACGTTTCAAGGGATGGATTATGTATCTAAAACAAGATTCGTGTCTGTATGGGTGGATTTTTCCAATGAATGTCATTACTTGCAGATATGAGGACAATCTGAAAACTCAATTTTTTTTGAAGAATGGTCAGCCGCAAAGCTAGAAGGCTAAAACATGCAAAACCACCAAGAAAGCCTTAAAATACAGTTCATTTAAGGCAACGGAACAAGGAAGAAGAATCATAAAATGACTAACAAGCAATGAGTGCTGCTAAAAAATGTAGCAATAGTTACATTTTTAACTTAAAGGGTTTGTGACCCCTGTCTGCTGCAAAGTCAATGAACACCAGGCTGAAAGTCTGACCGGTGTCACTTTACTTTGAGGAGCTGTTACGATTTACGAGAGCACACTGTCAGAACAAGCCTGGTCTGATGTGGTGAAACTCAAGGAACGACTGCACACGAATGACACGCCTGCTGCTTTCACACAACTTAACACCAGAACATACGTGTGTAGCTTCTGAAACCTCACATAAGCACTGTGGAGTCCTTTACTGTCCCAAGCTGCTAAACTGTTGAATTGGAAAAGGGGTATAATGAGGGTTTCAGAAGTGTAAACCAACATCTGATGGGGAGAAGACACAGACATTATGAAAGAAAGGTAGAACAGACAGACAGACAGACAGAGGAGGGCAAGAGAGATGAGTGTCAATTTTCAGGGTCATGTCACCCCGGTGGAGGGCTGATCATCAGGGCAGAACAGGGGTTCAAAGTTCAAGCCTTTAATAGCCCCGTTGAAACAGCACAGCCTTCATGTCATCCGTTCATGCATAACCTCCGTGCAACCCCTGATCCTCCCTGACACCAACGTCTCAGCCTTTAAAAACTCGCTAACAGGAGAGAAAAACCTTTAACATAAACATCCAGTGATCTCCCCTCAACATCTTCCCATCTTGTAGACCAAAGAGCCTCTTTTAGTGGGATTTGTTGTGTGCACACCTGCGAAGACTCTCAGAATGAAACACAGCCGAGAATACAAAAATAGCAATTTCTCCGTTCACAGAAGTAAAGTAAGCCATCCATCGTCTGCGCTTGAAGCTTCCACTGCATCAAAAAAGCTGAGCGGCATCAGAGGGAAGTGCGCGCTCGGCAGTGTGTTTGTAATTCAGCTCCGCAAGCCTAGCAGACAGATCTGAGGCCTCCCACGGATGCTGGCAGAGGTCAACAGCCCTTGCTAAGCCTTGGTTTCCTACAGACTCTTTTGATATCTCATTTCAAGAGTTCAGGGGCTTTTTAGACAAGATGATGTAATCCTCTGGTGCAAATCCTCAACACATCTCTTTCATTTATTTGTGATTTTACTCTTTTAGGTTGAGCTTGAGCCACCGGCAATTTAACACAGTATCAGCATGTTTGGTTGAAAGCAGTAGCCTTACTGTAGGGGCAGGAAACAAAGGACAATGGGGAGGAAATGACAAGCCTGACATGGATTCAATACTGCAAATGGATGGCAAGTGTCTTAGACTAATGAGCCAGCGGGTCAAATCTGATTCGCTGTTTCTAATAAAACTCAGCATTGAAATTCCAGCAACCTGTTGCGCCAGTTCTGTGTAAGTTCAAAAATAACTAAGTTTGAACATAGTGTGAGAGAAACAACTCACTCATATAACCAAACAAGTTAGTAACCATGTGGAGTTCAAACAGAGTGTCAGTCCTTATTAACTGTTGACATGGAAGAACGGTTAGGAAGAGGCTAATCACAGGGCTGGAGGAAATGTTTTGCTATTCTGGGAGAACAGTTTCTGGAACATCCCTCTGACATTTACAAGGACACTAGCTGCGTTTCCACCAGTGCACTTTAATGTGTATTTTTCAGTATTGCATTAGAAAATGACTGATGTCATTTGCAAAACTGAAAAAATAAAACCCTCCCTCACTTTTGGAAAAACTGTTTTATATATGGCTGCTAGTAGCAACAGGTACATATGAAACAATCTTCTTTATTTAAAATTACTGGTAGTTTGCAAGAACTGATTTTTCTTTTCTGCAACGTCCACTTCTGTTTATCATAGTCAAATGTTACAAAAGCCTGTGCTGCCAAATTAAGACAAAACTACACTTTGCAAATCTAAATGTATTCATCCCAAACCAGCTGATGGAGAACAACTAATTCATTTTTATTTTGCTACATTCTGCTTCAGCAACAATATTGATTACTGTTGACTTAGTTAAGTTGTAGTATAGGTAGCTGTGTGGCAAGTTTTGTGCGTAACTAACAAGTTACAGCAAAGCAGAAAGTGTTAACTTTACACTGAATCTTACTCTCACACCTATGTCTGCTGGTGCAAAAGGCTGCTGGACTTTTAACCACAAAATAAAACTTTACACTAAAGTATTTAAATTATATAATAAGATTCAACTGAAACAAACTTTTAAGCAGCTTACAAATATTTTTTATGGACTACAGCTCTTTGAAAGACATGACTTTGGTTGAGATGGCAAGACTTTTTTTAATTGCTGTCCATCTCTGGTCTGTAATTAGGCTTAACTTTAAAAACTCTGCCAATAAATAGAAGGTAAGGAAAAAAAACATGTTCAGCTTTGTTTTTTAAAGCTTGTTTCCTTTTATAGACATGAAAAGAGGAAGAGTGGAAAACACTAGCCAGTGCAACAGATCTTTATCTGTGTGTTTGTAGACAAAATAAAATGCATCTTTTTAGAGGGCACACAAAAAACAATTTAACAAAAGAAATCCAGACCTGAAACACATATCTGCACTAAAGTGCTTCCATAATATATTCTTGTGATCGTCAGCTCATGGAACCTTTGTAGTGAGGAGAAAATGGAGTTCAGTTCAAAGGGTGGGGAGGGGATGTCATTTAGTGCGTTTACTTCCTCCAACATTTCTCTGGACTCAGCCACAGGAAACCTGCACATAACTGCAGCCAGAACAAAATGGAAGAGAAGAGAGAAGAAGATGAACCTCAAATGACTCTACTGAGCTGCTAATGTAAGTAACAAAAGCTGTATTTTTTTTTATAGCTTCATTAGTGCCTGGTGTGTCTGAA
>JAPZDV010000024.1:18823415-18837603 GCA_029814665.1 Acanthurus lineatus | reverse complement strand
GCCACAGGAAACCTGCACATAACTGCAGCCAGAACAAAATGGAAGAGAAGAGAGAAGAAGATGAACCTCAAATTACTCTACTGAGCTGCTAATGTAAGGAACAAAAGCTGTATTTTTTTTTATAGCTTCATTAGTGCCTGGTGTGTCTGAACTAATTTGGTAAGCATCTTATGGAAAAATTATTCGACCTAATTTCCTGGGAGTGATCCAGTCCAAAGATAAAGCAAATATGTTGTCCTGCTAGCAAGAAACCCCTGAAGTCATCATGATGCCACGCTGGTTTTGAAAAGCTGTCCAACGAAATGTGATTAAAGTTTTCCACCAACTCAGAAGAGGAAGTCCCCAGAGATTTTGGACAGAGAATAAGAAAGAGAGAGAGGGTTGCACCTTTGAAAGCAGTCAAGTTCAGTAATAGGCTAACATTAAACTGAGGAATCTATTGCCAAAGAAGGCGGCCCTCCCATTAATATGAGTCATGCTAGACCACAAGCAGTGGTCATAAAATTGCAACAGCCAATAGCAAATTAAATGCCAGGGAAACAGGGAAAAAAAAGGAGGAGAAGGGAAATGGTTTTCCATGCAGCTCCAGAATCTGGATAAAGGACAATCTTAAGCTTTTTTGTGTTCTTCATCAGACTAAATGTAAGTAGCACAGAGCAACGTCATGCCTGATCCCGGCTGCACGCATCGAGCTGCATGCAGAGACAAAGAGGACACACATGGGTGAGGTGCAGCTCTCTCTGCATCTGTGGCAGCCTGGAATGTGCTGCGGGTTTACTGGCTTTATAAATAACCGTCAGAAACAGGCAGACACAAAAGGCGCTGCTGTTCTAAGCCGGACCACTCTCACAGAGCACCTTCTCCGCCCGCCTGGTTACTACCAGCGTCTCACCGGAGCAGTTAGCACAAGTGTGTGTGACCCACCCAGCCTGCCTCAGTGTGTGTAACCCAGCTCCAGCGTCACCAGCCCTGCTGGGTCTGAACACAGAGAAGAACAAAGCAACCTTTAACAGTGTACAAGGTGGTAGTGTGTGTGTGTGTATGTGTGTGTGTGAGTACGGGGTGTAGGTATAGGAGGGAGAATTGGCATTCAATTGTGACCTTAAATATTTTTACGATTTTTTTAACTTTGGGATCATTTAAATCTCTCTTTTTTTTTTTTAATGGTCCCCAACTGTTTCATTTGTGACGTCCCATTACCATCCATCACAAGCAAAATAATTTGATTGTAATTAAGATTAGACTGCATGTATTTTAACACTATTATATAAATGTAGATAGTTTTTTTTTTAAAGAGACAAACAGTTGTTGTTTAGATCAGTTTAGAGTGGATGTTTTGAACATTAATTTATTAATATTTAGCCATTCTAACCAACTATCCTTTACTTTAAGCTATCTATGGTAATTTAACCATTCATCTATTAGCTTACTCTAGCTAACTTTGTCGCTCTCCAATACTTTTATTTTACTGTTAGAACAAAATTTTTTCATGAATCTATTTCTACTATTTTCAATACTTTTAGCTGACTTGTTCAACAATAGCAACTCATTAACTGGCTTAATTTAGCTAACTGTGGCTGGAGACCGTGGGGCTTCAAATTAACTAGTACAAAATGGCAACACTTCTATTAGGAATATTATGGTTTCAGTTTAGTGGAAGCTTTGGTGGAGATGCATCTTTTTGCAGTCCAAATATTTAAACTTTTTAATTTTTATTTAAAGTCTAAACATTTTGAGATATTGCTTGCTAACTAAAAAGTGCTCTCAATTGCAACATGTGGTGTGTAGGTGTTAGATGTGCTATGTGTGGGCAGAAATTTCTGAAATTGTTACATATTTTTTCAAATGTGTTGAGCTCCTTCAACAGTCTTTCACTTACCAACTGGAAACTTAAAACTCCCCCCTGGGGTATGGGGATGCAATCCAATTGAATGGGACCAAACTGACAACATATCAGCTCAAACAGCAATAAGTATAGAAAATAATGAGACACTGAGGCTGCGAGGATGTGGCTGCATAGCATAATGTCATCAAAAGTGGTAGACAGTGTTTCTGACAAGCAGCAAGAGCTTTTGTGGAAAACTATCCGCTGTGCCAGAGCTGATAGGGACAGATTATGATGAGAATCAATCCGTGCTGCCACATTACAGCCTGCATCCCTGTCCTCCTGGTTGCCGGGGAGCAGGAGCCTGCTGCAGCCTGCGCCTGGAGCTTGACCAAGATAGAAATCAGCCTGGTTTTTATCTCTCAGTCCACTCATCACCTTTCCAGTCCTCCATTCCTCCCCTCTCTCCCTCATCCATCCGTTTTTTAAATGAAGGACAGTAATGGCATGCAATGAGCACCCTAGAGGAGCAAGGAATGAGGAAGAAAGGGGTGAAAAGGTGATCGGCTGCACAATAGCCAGTCACACAGAATTTAAATTCTTTTCTCCGACACACAGTAGAAATGGAAAGTGAGGAGGGCTGGACAATATGCCCTTTCGTGTGTCCTGTTCTCCGCACTGTGGAAAATTGGATTGTGATGCCAATTCCGCTCCCCAGTGCGATTTGTCAGTGACACAGTTTTCTCTTAAAAAACACCAGAAAGAAAATACATCATCCTAACCAGCTCTGTTTTCCCTGGCTAGGATGCAAGGTTTCTCTTCTTTTCAGGCGCTAACACCGAGAATCAACAATGACATGGAGAGAAAACAACGGAGTCTGAAACCAGATATCAAATTTATCCTTTGTAATAATCCAACTTTTTTCCTCTTTCAATCAAAAAGAAATATATTTCCCAGCAGGGAGCCATTGAGCCATTTAGAGTCAGTCAGATCTCAGTAACATCTATCCTCTGAGGCTCTTTATTAAGAGTTCAAACTAAAACTTTTACTCAACGTTTCAGTCACCCACCTTCAAGACAATACCAATCATTTAGAAAAATAGCCTGTAGATGTTTATTTCTTGACGTTTAGCCATTTTTGGAAGGACGGATCCGTTTTTTTCCCTGCTCTGGCTGGATGAGACAGTATTGTAAGGCAATATGTTTTTGAGGGGAACATTTCCTGGCGGAGATTTTCAACTCTCCCTGTGGGTGTGATGTGATTGACAGCGAGGCAGACTGCAGTTTTGTTGCATGCACTGATGTGAAAATAGTCAACTCAGATAAAGTGAAATAACACCACAACAGTGGGAACTCTTGAAAGCCAAACCTCAGTGTTTGATATGATGGATAATGTATTTCTGACATTTGTTATGGTTCTTTTTCATTCAACAACACACAAAAGAAATTAAGCCAATGGCGGCCTCTGAAGATGGGAGAATAAAGCTTTATATCTCTGTCTAAGCTGACTGTGTTTAAACAAAACAGATTTTGATAATTAATCGGTCATTTATGGGAAGCAAAAATTTAAAACAATTGTTCTTCTAAGCTTCTCAAATGTGAGGATTGTTAAGATGACATCATGTCTTTAAACTGCAAATAAAGCTGTCCTTAAATGTTCTTTACAGTCACAGCCAGTGTGTGTGGTTGCTGTAGCCCTTTTTTTAAACTTTCACAGGTCCATTAAAAGCCGTCAGCGCCTTAACCATCAGTGTTTAGCGACATGCCGAGTGTCGTCACTCTGCAGACACAGATGCAGCTGCTGGATGTAGAGCGGATCTAATTAAATACTGTTCCACATTAACAGGATTGAGCGAACCTACAGATTTCTGCTTGCTCCCTCTGGCCTCTGAGTGGCACTCAGTGTAATGCATACGAGCAGGAACCGGACAAAGTGCTTCCGAGAATATACACACATCCTGCCAGACACAAGCGAAACCGACATCCGTACACACAGATGACCAGTGCACATTGTGCCTTGGGGTGGTGGAACATGGCGGCGTGGCGACAGTGTTACAGTCGCACAATAGGCAAGCGGATGGATCGTCACAGTGAAGCTGCTTGTTAAGACTTTGGGTCTTTGTGTAGCCCTGAGCGAGATCTTGAGGTGTAACCTGTAATGTCACTCTCAAGTCTCAGTCTAATTACTGGTTTAGCTTGACATCACTCATCTGGATTGAACTTTATGTATTCTGTCTTAGCCTGCAGTCATTTTGTTGTCACTGGGCTTAAGGGCTTTGGATCATAACACATGTAGCTCATGTTTTGCTCTGATTGCTGTCAAACAGCAACAAAGAAACTGTGGTGTGTCAGACACGGTGTATATGCGGTGTCCTACAGAGCACACTGTTTTTAAGTGGTAAAATTACATGAACCAGCTATAACTATATCCCAATCCAAAGGAGCGATTTAGCAACGTTCCAGTAATAATCTCCCTTCAGGCTAGAATGTTAACATAACCGTTCACATACACTGAGCATGCATGTGCTGGTGTGAACAGGAAGCAGAGGGTTGGTTCATACGTTACAGAAAAGACCACAGAGGAGGGAAGCAATGAAGACAAGCAGAACCAGAGTTTTCTTTGGCTGGACCGACGATGAAGTGGAACTGTTAGTGGAAAGTAACAAATAAGGCAGTCATGGCAGAGGAAAACATAGAGAGGGAGTCACACTGGGGATGACATGTTGTGATAAAAGAGCCAATTAGAAAGCAAAATTGAATCTGTGTCATTGTTTCTGGGTATCTGCCTGTTTGGGTTACAACACAATCACAGAGTTTTCAAACTAAAAGGTCAGCAGGATTTCTAAAATCTCCATTTTAGGGGTTTAGAACTGGCAAAGTGTGGACATCGGGCTTACATGTATCAAAAGGTTTTGCTTTAAAATGAAAAAGTAACAGTGAGATATAACTACATCAGAGTGCTGAATGCGGGTTTTGATCATACAGATTGAGGAATGTCAGTCGCAGCAAACACTGAGCTACATGCTAATCAACAGGCATCATGCACTCTGTGTTTTCTGTGTTAGAGAAAAATCTCTGCAGCATAACACTCGATTGTGACTGCAGTTTCACATTTTCTACTTGAATGCAGCTGGAGAACTAAACAGTCTGAAAGGACAAAATAAAAAGTATAACAATATCTGGGCTGAGAGCTTTCAGATATAAACAACAGGTCAGTGTTCTTACAAATAGAGAGACCATGCGTGAGTGTGCTGCACGACCGTCTCTCTTTGCACTCTGTTTATGTGCTCACTCACGTTTGTTGAGACAACAGAACAACTGGTCAAGATCTTGGCGGTTGCTACTTCACATGACTGACTGCAATGACCGGGCTAAGAATGAGTTTACTCAAATAATATTTATAATATCTGGCAGATAACCTACCGCGAGCAGACCGCACAGCCAGCTCTTCGCTGCTGCATGTCACTCCTGCTCACCCCAAAATTTATGGACCTGAAACATTTCCTGCTATTTCATTTACCCTTATGCCCACTGCAGCCCACTTTAAAACAGCTTGAATTCACTCCAACTCTCACAGGGTGACTAGAACAAGATATGTAGAGGAAATTGCCCCCAGGGTCTTGACATTAATAATCGCCACATTATTTTTATTGTATCATAACAGTGATCTGATACAGTATGTGAACCCTGAGGCAAAGCTGAAGTACACAATCATGAATGTAGTCAGTAAAAAAAACACTAAAATCATGCTGCTAAAAGGTTACGATTAGAAAATAAATAAATAAAACGGTGGTTTGTTGGTACTTGCAGGGAACTAAGAACTACATGAGGCAAAAAAATAATAACGCCGACCAGTATGACATTAAAACTCTTACTCTGACAGCACAATATATGTGTTCAACGACTTAAAAAAGTCTTCACTGCGTTTATTGCCTCAAAAGTGGTAAGGCAGTGGACCATCATGACCATCTTCTGCGCCCTGATATTTTCTCACATGAAAAAGCTAAACTTCATAGGCAACTGATGTATTTTCCTGGCACTTTTTTGGGGAAATCCAGGCAAATATCAACCTAATTTCCATATAGTTTCCATACAGATTTTTAACCTCTCCCTGTTTTTGCAGCGCTTGCCAAAAGTGATTCACTTGCATCCCACAGCAAGGTCAGCCGCTCCTTTTACATTGTGCCACTTTGAGAAAGACTTAAAATAGGCAGAAACAAATCTTGCATGTAAAGTTGACATGTTGGCCTGAGGATGTCCCCCTTTGACAAGGTTCATCCTCTGGAGAGCATGACTGAGTGTTACTGCAGTTTAACAGACTCTTACTGTGTGCAGGTAGAACGTTAGAGCTAAACAGTGACACTGTGAAAAGACAAGGGGGTGAACAAAAGTTCGGCTTTCCTTGTCTGAGTACCATGAATATCCACAGCAACTGTCTGCTAATTTTGGGCTTTTATTTTCTTGGAAAATCCTTTCATGTGTTTTAAGTGAAGCAAAGAGAGGTGATCACCAAACTCCAAGAGACCCAGTGTGTCCACATGTTTTAGAAATCTGGTCAGTAGTTGTTGGATGTACAGCCTTGGATTATTATCTTGCTTTATAATTACCTGTGAAAATTATTCGACATGAGAGAAAACGCTGGTATTGAAACACTGTATTGAGCTTTTTGTCGCTTAGTCATTTTGTCTCTGGCAAGAAATGAATCTGTAAAGCAGGTCTGCGACATGATCTTTTTTTCCCCCGAGGAATACAATGTTCACTTGTGTAGCCACATCAGTCTGGGTGGTCCAGCCAAGTGAGCAGAAAATGGAGCAGGCTGGACTGGTTCAGCCCAGAATGGACTTTTGTATGGGACACCTTTTTTTTCTTTCCCTCTCTCTCTCTCCATTGCATTACTCTGCTGTGAAATGACAGAACTGACAATGCTGCCATTTTTTCATTTTTAATGAGCTCACATACATTGTGAATTGCATTTCTGTTTCCATGAGGAGATCCAGTCAGCAGTTTTCAAACATCATACTACAAAAACAAACAAATTAAAACAAACAAACCAAAAAAAAAACACTCTATACCCTTAAGGAATTACCGTGGAATATGACGACAAAAGCGACATGATGCAATTCTGCTTTTATAATTGATTGTGTTCCACAGACCATTCGATGATGGTCTGCAGAAATCCAATAACCGCTAATTGCTCCTCCAAACATGAGCACTTGGCTCGTAATGACTCCATGTCTTTCATACCCTGTCAATCTTTTTTTTATGTCTCTATAACTACAGTTCATCTCGTGCTTCAACCCTGTAATGAATTCACAGCGCGGCAGCCCTCCCTTCTTTAGATCTTAATCATTAAGTGAAGTAATTGACCAAGATTGCTGAGGGTCCACTCAGCTATTAGAAGTCCACCAGGCTGGTCCCCTAGCAACAGAGATCTGCAGCCTGAGGATGATTTTCTTTGTCAGTGTAATTGCAATCACAGAGTTTCATCCATCCTGTAGAGCTGCAGCACTCTGCTCACACACTCCGAGTTGAGGTAAACAGGAGGAGATAGCATGATGTTTTACAGGCAAAATACTTACTTTTATGCATATTTTAACCTTTAAACCTGTCCCTGTGTTTTGGGATTTTTATGTCCAACTGGAAGAGCTAAAAAGAAAAATCACTGTGCACAGCAAAAGGCTGTCCTCTTTCTCTGCTTTCTCTGGGAAAACCAAACAACCAGAAAAGGGCTTTAGCGGGTTTATTTGATTAATTCCAAACAGCTGCTTAATTGCTGCAGTGTTGTATACCATTAGACCAGGATGAGCAGCACAGAGCAGGGATTTAGAGGAGTGTTAAATAAAGCAGATATCCTGGTCAAAGATCCCTTTCATTGTACTAATGATATTTCAGGTTAAAGGCGTCTGCCTGGTGGAAAAGAGGATTCTTTGAAGAGATGAGGGGGGAAAAAATAGACAGGATGTTTTCTCATATCTATATGATGCAATGCTTAAATCATCAATACTTCATTCTTTATGTGAAAGAAAAAAGAGGACTGCATGGTGATTGACCCAAACACATTAATTATTCATTTCTAGAAATATGCCAATCAGTTTATGTCTGTGTTAAATTAATTAACATGTTGTTTCCTGGTAACTGCTGTTTCTAGAAAGCTGTTATGACATCTACAGCCAAATGTGGACACTTGACTAAACTCCACATATTTTAGAAATATGATCATTTTGTAATTCAGATTTCTCTTTACTCCACAACACACAGGCACACAGGCACACACACGCACACACACACACGCACACAGGCGCGCACACACACACACACACACACACACACACACACACACACACACACAAAGATAGAATAGTAATGGAGATAAATATAAATGTCCTGGATTCATGTGTATTATATTACTGTTTGTTCTCTTTTGCAAATACAGTCATATGTTTCTATCATCCGAATGATGAAATTAGACATCCCACCCACTCTTTGAGCAATATTGTGGTTTAAGTTTAAAATGATGTCATCTCCATCATACCAAAGCGGTTTATGCACTGATGGTAATCGACAATGCCGGATTGTTTGGTTGTAAAGCAAAATGAGAAAACTTTCCACCTCTGTCGCTGGAAAATGTGGCTCTTTTAAAGACACTGAAGTCACAAAGGGAATGAGCAGTCATCTGAGCAGGGACTGCATCAGCGCTGATGGCCTATACTGAAAGAAAACTCTAGAGCAGCAGAGTAGCACTGATACTCAACAAGCCCTGTCAAGAGTCGGCTTTGCATATATTGCTGATGAAGAGCCGCTCCAGTACGCAGGAGGAACAGGGTTACAAATGCATACATATTCAGAAATAAGTTCTGGTGTATCACCTGAAAAACCCTAATGGCTTTCATTTGCATCACCCTAAACACCTGCTAATTATTAATACCATGTTAACAGCAAGGCGGCCTTTCATTAAAGCCTAGCAGCCTCATATATCAGCATTCTCTAATTGTTTGTTTGAAGTGGTTTTTGGAGTGTCAGGCCCTCCTCTGGCACTCGCTCTCACTCAACCTGAGTGACATCCACACTCATGGCGAACCCTGGGGCAGAGGGCAGGAATCACTCAGTGATGTCTGAAGTACAAAAGAGCAAGCAATGTACGGCAGGCACAGGGGCAAACTGCCAGAATAAGCTGCAAGCAGGGGTTGGCTTCATCAGCAGTGTTTTAAGCTCCCACTGCGAGCAGCACATCAGTGGTCCAGGGGCAACCAGCCGCCAAAAGCCTGAGCCCGAGCGCCAGCCTTCCCTCAGCCTTCCAGCTCCCCAGCACCCGACCTTGATCTACAATTACCACCCGTCACTCGCTATTCCATTGAAGAAAAAAAGGCTATTTGTTGCATTAAGGGATAAATGGGTGAATAATTACATTTTTAATCAAGCTGAAAAAATCTTTTCAAGGATAAAACATGGGAGAGTAAGACGTGGAGGAGAGACCTGCTCATTTGGAAATAAAAAGAAAGGAAGTACAGCCCCCCCTTCTCGGTCTCATAACAAGCTTCAGCTATAGACATGTTTAACCTTAAGTGCTTCATAAATATCCTCAAGAGTCTTTCTTTTGAGTCACACGAACACAGCATACTGTACAAAAACAAAAACAAAGCCACACTGATTTTTAGGATTTAATAAGACTCTAAAGGCAACGAAGAAGGAATGTGACAAAATATATCTTGAAAAATGGAAACAACAAAGCATTTTAGTTCAGTGTTTTCCTTTTCTTTCCCCTTATCTTGGCATCCTTTTGGTCTCTGTGTCGAGACTCCGTGTTGAATGAACAGCTATATCAGAACAGATGATAAACAAAGCACCACAAAAATGCCAAAGTGGAGCCCACAGTGATGTCCATGTTGCAGTAAAACCAACAAAAACTCAGAGAAAAAAATATCTATGGTCATGTTCATGATGGGACTCTGCCAGCTGTCATGAAGGTGCACAAACAAAGAAGTAAAGTGAGCCAAAGAGTGGCGGCCACACTCCGACATGCACCTAGAATTCAGCATCTGCTACTGTTTGCATACAAGCTGCAATTTAACATCTAAAAAAGGAATCAAGGTGTCTGAGGCAAAGCATTTAACTTCCATATAAGCGGCTTTGCAGTATTTCCAAACATTTAAATTCACGACAGCTCTCAGCATGATTGGTTGATGTTGACAACACAGCAGGGCGCCTGGCCTATTGAGGGAGCTTGTTGCAGAGAAGTTGGAGAGAGGAAAAGGGGTTGGAGGAGGGGGGGCAGTAAAGAGGATTACGAGGGGCCAGCAACGAGGGGGCTATTGTTAGAGCCTGAGAAAGTGTGCAGGAGGAGCAGCACACACTCTGGAAATGAACTGAAAGTCCGGCCTTCCGCATGAATAACAGGAAGCTGAGAGATACAGGTCTGCACAAGGATGCACACTCCTCGCTCATAATCACCGCAATTATTGTAACGTTCACATCTCCATCTGTGCAACAGAACATCTGAGTAGATATGCTGAGCATGAAAATATGTACATACCACATCTCGGGAGCAATTCAGAATTTAAGCGAACTGCCTGTTTAGCATAATTTCGACCAAAGTGACTGCCTACTGGAGCGTTTCCATTTTTTCGGCGGCTGCGTTTGGCAGGCTGAGATGACAGAGTGCTGCTCATCTGGGAAAATGGCTGGGCAGGAGGATGTTACTGAGAGGCAAAACCCACCATATCTGTAAATGCAATTATCAAAAAGACTCTGAGCCAGGGCCATGAATGATGAATATGGTATTAAAGCCATACAAATGTGACAAAGGAGAATCCAACTCTGTTTTTATTACACATCATGGGCCCTGAAAACATATTTTCTTAATCAGCTTCCTATTATGAGCGACGGGTTCTGACACAAACACACGTTTCTGAAAAAGTTATAGAGGTTTTGATTATTTCAAAGCTCTTATTACTGACTTGACATGGGCTGGACTCTTATGGGATGGGACGTGACATACTTGCATGTGTGCCGATCCAGCAGTGTTTGGGTATTATCTAAATATTAACCGGAGACTGAGTATGTTTTTCCCTAAAACTTCACTTGATAGCTGCTTATTATTTCATGAATATTTATGTAGACAACAAACACTTTTCAGGGGCTTTAAGGATGGATGATAATCGAAAAAGCTGCTTTGGGAGCTGTATCCACCTCTGCACTTCATTAAAAAAGAGAAAACATCCAATTGCTTGAAGACCACTGACAAGAGTTTCATCAGGAGGGAGAAAACACACACATGGCACAAATAGAAATAAAGCTGACCCAGTTTGCTTGTCCTGCTCTCTTTTGTGTTGGTGAGAGGAGGAAACTGCTGCGGGGGCGGAGTCTATAAAAACACATCACAGTGAAAATGGTGTGAACATACAAGTGTGTGTCCAAGACCCTCAGGTTGATGATAAATCCTCTGAGTGGTTCTGTCCACACACAAACGGCAGTTCTCGCTTTGAGTCGCAGCCTCTTATATATTAAACTTTACCTTCCAAAATGGCTCCACACTCAAGCAAACCCCTGCTAGGTAGTTTTGGCTCCACTTTCTAAAAACATTCTTGAAGCTACATTACATCCTTTGAAATTCTTTCAATAGCGGCGAGGGAAACAGCTGCAGTTGTGTGGTGTTGACTAAGCTGGCATACTGCAGTAATTATTTCAGCCCTCACGCTGGCATCCTCCTGCAGCTGCTCACACTTCACCACTGGCAAACACAAAACCAGATCCAGGATCGTGGTTGAAGCCTCGCTCTTGTTTCTTGTCTCTCAATCTGTTAATTTAGCGCCAAGTACACAAACTGTATTAAACGTCGCCTTCACCACTAAACCCCCAAAAACCACCAGCATATTTCCCCCTGGCATCTCTATAAACAGACTGTGACTGGAACAGACTTCCATCATTCAGATAAAGAAGTGTTATCTGTGGGTTTGCATAATGAGTGGCACTAGTAGGTCTTATTGTACATAAATTCTGCACAGTTACATTCATAATCACAGCATGTCTGTATCAAAGCCGAGTCTGAATGAACATCAAAAGCGTGGTAATCTGAGGAATTTTACATGGAATATTATGACACGTAATGGCTCCAATTTGAAGATCAAAGATGACGCAGATCAGTGAAAATGCACTATTTCCTGCCTTCTTTTAGCTGTGGAAAAAAAAATGCTACTTCTGACTCTTCCGGCTTATTCTGAAGTCCTGTGGGCGATACTGTAAAACAGGAATCATCAAGGAAGAAAAAGGAGGCCTAATCAAAAGATGATTCCGGGACAGACTGGTTAGGCTCTCAAAGCCAAAATAACTCAAGGGTCTCACAGCGGAAGAAAGGCTTTGCAGATAACGGAAGAGAAGAAAAAGACCATGACGGGAGGCTGAAAGCAAGAAAAAACAGAGGTGAAAGCTGCTCAGCGGCACCACAAGACAATCAGACCAACCAGCAGGACACGCCTGCAAGAACTAGTGTGTTTCATAGAGATGCATGTTTCTATTTCAGACAAAAAGACTTTAAAAATTCAGTGAATACCTTCAGCAGCACAGCTCCTGCTCCATTTCATAAAGATTCAAGGCACTACTCTGATGCCAGAAGTCTTAAGTTCAAAATGGTTACACTTGAGAAACCCCAGTGGGTTATTACCTAATATTCCAGGGCAGTGTGTGGTACTCCCATTTCTAAAAACTGGCAACCAGCCGGCCACAAAAGACATGCAATCTGTTATCTCTATCCATGAACTTCCATAAACTCTGCTTTCCACTGAAATATGCAGGGCTTTGAAGCTATGCCAGATATTTGACTTGGCTCCACTTTTACTTTCTGTGATTGGATAAAGGGAGAGCATGTTTAAGGAGGCCTTGAATGCAAGAGAATGTACAGCCAGTTACATTTCCCTTCAGCTTCACCTTTATCCCAAAGCATTACACCAACGTTCTGAACTTCAGACTGTCAAATCCTACAGTTCTGCCCTGTGGGAATGACGTGGCATGAAAAAAAGAACAATAACAGCCTGTTAGCACGAGTGATGTCAAATGCTGCCTTGATTTTATGATCATGCTCTGATGCCAGTACTTAGACTGTAATTACAGTACACATTATGAACAAATCTCCACCCCACTAGCAGCTCCCTGCCTAGATTTTATTTTCCCCTCACCACAACAAAGTTAGAAGGATTCCTCGAACTCCCCGAGCCTCCCCAGCTTGAAGAAGTCCAACTGAGGAGAAGCAGAGTTTCATAAAGCACCTGTGAAGGGTTTTTTTTTTGACAGTCTTGCAGAAACTTTCTTTTCCTTTTTAAACACATCTTTGGACAGGGTTTCTATCTGCAGTTCATCCCGAGTGCTGAGACAGCGAACACCTGGAGCAACAAAGCGTTGAGGGGAAGCGATGAAGATGCCTTTGTTTCTCAAGGGGTTCGGCCACACAGCGAACTCTGCGGATGGGAGGGAAATTATTCCACGTGTCGGGTTTTAAGCTACAATCGGCTCTTCTTTTGCAGCCTGAGAAAAGGAGCACAGATCAAAACTGCGCCCACTGGTTTGGTTCTCACCTTTCTCTTTGAGCCTGGATTCATTCATGGCAGAAAAGCTCACACATATTTTCATTTGCAGCAAAAATCCTTTAATTTTTATTCCATCTCTCTTTCTTTAAAAAAAAAATACATGGAGTACATACCTCTGGCTCCTGCTGCATACCATAATTATATGACAGATGAAAAGAGAGGAGGGAAATAGGTATATGACTTGGCAGAAACACAGACATTCCTCACACCAGCCCTCATCTTTCTTTTTTTCTGCTTCGGTTCAACAGCTTTGTTCGTTTCTGTGAGGGACTGTGTGCACACAAACCGCTGGCTACTGATGCGGCTCCACTAAAGGCCTTTAATGATCCCAGTATAGTCTATATTCCACCTTTAGAAAAAGCAGGCTTACTGACCACAACACAAGCCGGGGTTGTCAGAGCGGAACCTGCTACCATTGGACTTAAAGAGCACACCTGCTGCTTCCAAAACCAGCAGCGCTGTCAAATGAGCAGGTGGTGAGTGACATACTGGTGAGCCGTGGAGCAAAGGGAGGGTTAAGTATTTTGCCTGTGTTTATCCACTCCCTACACTCGCATGGTCTCCTGACTCAATTTTACACCTCACAGGCTGCAAGTCACATCAGCAGGAACGGTTTCACTTTAAGCTTGTGCGAGCTCATTTCCTTCACATAAAGAAAACATTAAAGACTTGACCCTCGAGTCCTGTCCATGTCTAGGATGAATATAATGCTTGAGCAACAATGCAGAACTATATACAGTATTTAGGATTATTTTCAGGGGAATGTATGTTTAATCTTTACATGTTAA
>JAPZDV010000024.1:18813073-18823315 GCA_029814665.1 Acanthurus lineatus | reverse complement strand
GAGCAGGTGGTGAGTGACATGCTGGTTAGCCGTGGAGCAGATGGATGGTTAAGTATTTTGCCTGTGTTTATCCACTCCCTACACTCGCATGGTCTCCTTACTCAATTTTACACCTCACAGGCTGCAAGTCACATCAGCAGGAACGGTTTCACTTTAAGCTTGTGCGAGTTCATTTCCTTCACAGAAAGAAAACACTAAAGACTTGACCCTCGAGTCCTGTCCACATCTAGGATGAATATAATGCTTGAGCAACATTGCAGAACTATATACAGTATTTAGGATTATTTTCAGAGGAATGTATGTTTAATCTTTACATGCTAAATCACATTTTTCTGTGTGTTGATATGCCATTAGAAAATGCAGCAGTAGGTGTGAAAGGAATGAAACATTAAGTCACAGCCTGTCAGAAATTCAATATAAAACCGTCATGATTCAAATGAAAAAAAGTGATATTTGCGGGTGTGAATCTGAATAAATTTATGAAGAATTCATTTTACACTTTCAGATATCAAATGCTGAGTAATAGCTAATTTAAATATTGTGAGTGTTTGCTGCATCTGTGAAACCTTGATCCTAGATTGTGCAACATTTCTTATGAAGTCCATGTTCTCATCAAGGACTAGACTTAGAAAACTAAACTCTTTACTCAGTATAGCAAATCAATACCAGCCGAGAAACTCTATGACTAATACAACCACATGGGAATGTCTGCTTTGGCTAATTCAATGAATCATCAGCTCACAAATTAAAATAATTTTAGTTCTGCAGCTATCCTTGCTGATTCGTCCAATGTCCATATCCACAACTCTTCCTAATAAGACTATCAGGCTTACTAGTAATACAATACAGCAAAGTTGCTCACAGAATAAACAGCACAGCGAGCAAAGAGGCCAAAACCCCAATCCTTAATATCTGTAACTTCAACAAATCCCTGCCAGTCTACTGGCAAAAAAACACAGGAAATTATTATGAATTTGAGGTCTCTTTGGTTTGTGGTCCATATGCACCAACCTAAGACCCAACCTGGCTACTACAGTGGGCATAAAGGGGACCGTAAATACAGACAGAGCCTTAATCAATGCACAGGACTGGTTACAGTCTGCTTACTAGCATGCAAACTGCATTGCAATGCTGCTTTCACATTATGTTTTAATAATGAGCTGAATCAAAACTGGACAACATAGTCAGAATATATTTACAGTGGAGTAACAGTTTTGAAGTCTTGTGTGTGTTTCTAATAATCTCCTCCTCCTCCACAGCACCAGTCATCATGTGTCTCAACGCCGACTGAGCAATGTGCAGGACAAGAAGGAAGCCGACCACGACTCTGTGTGCCAGTAATCTCTCTTTGAGGCCCCCGGCGTCTCTAATTGCCTGGACACTTGTGTCCGAGGGCTGCTCTCTTTCCTCGGAGAAAAGATGAGACCTCTTGTGCTCCTTACAACAGGCTTAAGCTGATAAACCCTTTCATTCAACATGGCCATGGGATCGCTGCTCCGCGCAAACAGATTGGGAAGAAAAAGACTAATCAAAACAGCGATTAGCCCCCAGCACAGAGGCAGAGCTAAGCCACGGCGCAGCCTCAGCGGGGGATCCGATCTCTCAACCACCAAAAGTGTCTGAACGTTTGTGTACGGCTTTTCTGACAAACACATTCCTCAGAGCAACTCCACGCGCTATAATGTGTGTGGAATGCACATAGCGGGGTTTTTATTGAACAAAGACATAGCATAGTTGATTTCAAAATGGGATGTGACAGCTGAAGAATACACAGATTCAGTGTATGAAGACAGAAAACACTTCAGGCCTGGGGCGGAAATCCATGGCTGCTCCTTTCCTCAGAGGGTGGTCAAAAAGTTTCCTCTGACTGAGATCAGCAATCCCAATGACACGCTTTCTTCCTGTCATCTTTACTGTTACCCAGCATTCACTGGTCTTCCTTGTATTTTTCACGCTTCTTCCAGCCAACAGCATTGCCAGTGCCTCCATATGGGCAGCCATCAGTGCATCAGCTGGCCTGTTGCTCTCGTATATTGTACAGGCTCCATGTGTTTCTCAGCAGCAAGGTCAAGTTCTGTGCTTGTTTACTCAACTTGAGGCTGAAGTGAGCAAACAAGCCGGACTTAAACATTCACGACATTCTGTGCAGCTACTATAAACAAAAGGTTGATTTTTGGACTTTAATAATAGCCTGAAAACTTTGAGTTGAACAGATTGTTTTGAGTTGAACAGATTGTTATGTTCTCTGAAATTAAATACATACTATCATGCTATTTGATTTTTAAAAAACTATGTATTTAAAAACAACTCACTATTCCATGTTTCCATACAAACAATTGATCATAGGACTATTTGTAATGTCAAAGGTACCGTTCATAACAATGAACCTACAGAGAATAGCCGTCAAAGTTTTCAGTTTCCCTCAGCTCTGTTGAACTTAACAGTATCTTTTAGCTAATTGTTTGGGTTCAAACATCACTCGTGTCAGGATAAAACATGACAATAACCTCCTAGCACCAAGGGGCAGAGTTATCAACTAGCTAGTCAACATAACGAAGCATTTAGTAGCTAAAGAGACAGATATTTCCCCAAAGAGATAGTAGAGCCAAAACAGAGCAAAAAGGAGGAAGAATGAAAAAAATAGAAATTTAAAACAGGTTACTGCTAAAGTCACTATTTGCAGAATTAGAATAGTCTGCATAGTTCAACCTGGAAGAAGTATAGAGAGAGATAAAGCTTTATACGGAGATAAATGGGCTGAATGTCTGCACTACTTTTACACTAGGACAGCCCAATTTTTCTACAAAAAGAAAAAAAAACCCAATCATGTCAAATTAAATGATGTTGTGATCACATAATACAATCTTTCAATGCCAGAGATATATTTAAACAAGCCCAGTTTCATATTATTAATTTCATGATACTGATAATACAACAGTATGAATCAATTCATAGGCAACACTGCAGCGATGTTATTTGTTTTCCACATTAGTTTATCAGCCAGTGACCTTGAGTCCTAGCTTGCAAATGTATTCATGAGAATCATGTGACTTGGGCGTGCACACACACGCCATGACAGATACCAGCTGGGAATATCAACATATCCATTTGTCCAAGTAGATATAATGTGCAATTATGTCGAGAACGTGTCTTTGCAATGGTGTCAAATAACACTGACGCAGTAAACTCAGTGAACCTGGAAGCCTGCGGATGATTTGGCATGTTTAGGTTTATAAATCAAAATACAAACACATTAAATTATCCAAAATTCAAGAATGTTTGTGTGCAATCTCCTGGAGGAGTAGGAGCTGGGTGCGCCTGGAAATGATTCCAAGTGACTCTCCGGTTATTACAAAAATAATGAGCAAACTGCAGGCCATGAGATCTGCTTCAGCCAGGCTCCGTTCAATTTCTGTCCCCTTTTTGTTAACACAATGTGCCAATTTAGCAAGGACAGCATTTAAATTAGCACAATGCTCGAGTCTCGTTGGGTTGCTGAGCTCCGACAAAAAGTACATACAAAGATGCTTACTTATAATTCTGCGTTCTGTCAGCAACTGTTAAAACTCTTAACTTGCTACCATGCTGATTCAATATTATGGAAAAGATTCTTCTGGGAGGCAGCGCTGGCATTTGACCTTATTAGACATATGATATATCCTCAGCTGGCTCATTATCCTGTAGGAGATTAACAGCTTACTGTAAATGTAGCCTAGGAGCAAAGCGAGGATCAACCAACAGTTAGTACCAGCCAATTTGAATTAAGATATGTGAGGTCAGCAAAGCTGAAACATCATCTAATTTATTTTTCATTTAAATAGACTGCTTTAAAACAGCAAAAAAAAGAAAGAAAAAGAAAAGACTAATGTGAACTACCAAGTTAAAATGAAATAGAAGATTGTGTGACTTGGCCTGATCTCCCAGTGGAGACGGGGCGCTGGAGTGCAAGCTTCTTTTAACTGTCAAAAAGACTGTGACTAAGTGCTATTTCTGGATTTTAATATTGTTCAGATTCCTCTGGTGCTCTTAGTGAACATTTTCAGTCGGTCCGTTGCTGAGTGACTGGGGTTGGCGGGTGCAGAGTGCATGCACATGCTGACAGATTGTCACAGTGTCACTGTTGAGACGTGGCATATTGAAATTACATCTATTCATACTGTCTTTATTCTTCAGGCATGGTAAATATGTAGGTAGACCCTGCAGCTGGTTAGCTTTGCTCTGTCACACAGCCACCTCTGAAACTACATTGTGGCACTTCTACACTTTAACTTTTTTAAGAGATTAAAGCCACAAGATATAACATGTGAAATAATAAATTTTAGAGGTGCTGGTAGTTGGACTTTGTTACCTTTGGACAGAGCTTGGCTTACTGTTTTCCTCCTCCTCCTCTTGCAGTTTGTGCAAAGATAAGCTAACCAGCTGTTAGAGCTTCACATTCACCATACACTCATTGTACAGCAGTATCAATCTTCTGTCTAATTCTTGGCAAGAAAGGAGAGGAGCGTATTTCCCAAAATGTCAAACTACTCCCTTTAAGAAAACAGTTGAAGTTTTACAATGAAAGGGGTTTCTGGACCACTACAGTCTGATACTGAAGATATCACAGCTGTATTACTCTCTTCATCCCGTTATGCCATTTACAGCTTTCTTTTCCATAGTCTTGCTTTCAAGAGGCTGGAATAAGCTGAAAAAAAATTAATAAAATAAAGGCAAGGAGAGTTTTATCCTTACAGTACATTATGATGAATGTTTTAAGAATGGAAAATCACATAAAGATGTCTCACAAATCAATCAACAATATTAACAATCCCACAACGTAATTACAGAGACAGACAATAAATAAGAGTTGCTGCATTGCCTGTGTGTCTTATGGTATATCTATCTTCTTCATTCCTGGAAGATGTGGGCTGGATGCTGCTCTGTCCTCTGTCATTTGGAGGCCCACAAAGCCCAGAGGAGCAGAGTTGAGCATTTTCTCCATTCACATTCAGTTCTCTCCTTGCCTGAGGGATTTACTGCTGTTCTCTCCTTCCTCTCTGTCTTCATGACACGCAACTGCTAGTTTTACTTCAAATCACAGCAAAGCAGTTATTGTACCAGCACCTTTTCTGTCTGACATACCCTACATCCTTATCAAGTAGCCCTTCATCAACACCCTTCATGCGCTCAGATGTCATCATTTTTCATTCTCACTACATTATAAGTGGCAGGTTGAATCCTCCGACTATTAATCTATTACTTTAAGTTAATTATTTGTACTGTTTACCCATTACCTTTAGCAATCTATTTTGAATTATAACTGTTACAGCTAAATGTTTTAACTGTTTCTATTAGCATACTTTTATCCATTTTAATAGACTGAAATAATTAGCTAAAAGTTATGGACAATCATTTAATTGCTACTTTAAGCTAATTTTTTCAATGGGTTATTCATTACTTCTAGCAATCTTTTAACTGTTAACCTACTTTAAGCAATTTTAACTGTTTATCCATCTGACTACTTTTAGCTAACTAATTCTACTTTTTTTCTGTTTGCTGACTATTTCAACTGTTCACCCATTACTTTTAGCTAATTATTTGAGCTTTTATTGATCACTTTTATCACCTACCTCAGTCATTTAACCACTAGCCTTCTTTTAGCAATTTAACCTGTTAATGTGTTACTATTTAATTCTTTTTGCCATTAATTTGAGCATATTTTTACAAACTGGTTTTCCATTTCCTCAGGAAACTATTTCATAAGCTTATCAAGTGCTTTTATTTAACTACTGCACTTTAGCTTAGTCATTTAGATGTTTTTACATTACTGATTATTCCAACTGTTTCTCCACTATTTTTAGAATCACAGCAATTTGTTGTCTTAGCCGGAAATTTGTTTTCCTCCCTAACACAAGGATGTTATTATGTTTTTTTTATTTCTTTTTCAATTATATACTATTGTAAATTGTATTAACTGCATAAGCAGATCTTTTTATGTTGGTTACCTTCACAGATGTCCCCCCCTGTGTAAGTGTTTGGAAATCACCAGTGTACACAATTCAAGTGTGCTCAAGCACAGTATAAAAAATAGAAAAATCGGAGACAAATTAGGATCATTTGGGCTAACTAAACATTAGAGAAAAAAAGCCTTGCACTTTGGGAAATCAAGCAACTATTTTCCTCATGTTGTCAGAGCACATGCTTGTCAGTTGCCAGATAAAAACCCTTCCCCACATGCAACAGCTCAACTGTAGGCAAGACAGCGGGGCAGATGCCTGTGTGCCGTGCTACATGCTGAGACAGTGGGGCTCTTTGTACGGTGAGCTTCTTTTCAGACAGGAGCAGGAGCTGCAGGAGCACTTACACTTGGATGAAAACGCCACAGTGAGGGGGGTTTGCAGCTTGCATATACACAACAGTGCTGCCAACCTGGAAGCGGGGTGGTGGTCACATGGAAGGGGAAGGGTTATCGTCCAAGGGGAAACTTGTCACGCCAGAAATCTTTATACAATGAATAAATTTACATCAAATCAGCACTGCCCCTCGCTGATAGAGTAGGTTTCCTGAAGGAGATAGGTTTCATCAAGTGAGAGTGATAAAGATGGGAATTTGCAGGGAGGGCTGACAGTCCAGAGCACGCATCCATCATTGTGCCTATTTCTTTTAGCTTAAGAAATATGATCAGTGGTGATGATGAGAGGGAAACTGGGCAATCACAAAGAGCCAACATTCAATCTAGGAGAGATAACAAAAGGAGGACGAAAGACAGCTCTGGATGGCAGGATGCCCCTGGGGCGACTATGCTGTTATTATGTTGGAAAGGGCTGCTGAGCTGCGGTGTGGGGCAATTAGAGACCGGAGGATTGAGTGGGGGAGGGTCCAGGCACAACAACCCGTCCATGAAGTGTTCTTAGCTCAGAGAAAAAGAGAAACAAACCTCCTGGATACGACAGCAGTAGCATTAAAAAAAGAAAGAAAAAAAAAGGCATGGCAGATGACGGTGGATTTATGAATAGAAATAACAACCATCTGCTTATTTCCATGGAAAGAGGCCTGGATTAAGCTGCTTTCCTGTCATCAGTGGAATCAAAAATTAATATCAAAAGATTGCATGCTTAACTTTATGCTGCACTGCCTTGAATGATTCGACTGGTAAGTATGTGACAATTGGGCTGGTTGTGGGACAGTGCACGCAAAAGGGTGAATCATCTGTTGTTCTCTTTGAGAGCTACTGCAGACACTGCGGTGAACACATTAGCCATGTCTATTATCTTTAACGTCATTCAGCTTTGGAAAGTCCTGACTTAAAACCACACAGAGTCCAGGAGCAGTCCAGCTGGAGAGCCAATGACGAAGAAGAAAAGTCAATCCCAGAGTATCGTTTCAGGAGTTCATTAGCTGCAGACAGAGGTCGCGGCCTTACAGCTATTGTGCGTTGTCGTTTAACGGGTAGATAACGGAAGCAGAAACAGATTAAGTTGCATGAGGGGATGGCTTTTACGAGACACACAGTGCGACTGTTCCCCTAACTCTCACTTGAGTAACTTAAGCCTCCGAACTTCACCCCTGATGAGATCTCTATTGTCGCCTCTCATAATATTACACATCTCCAAGTAAAGAGGACACAATGAGCAGTGAAAAGAGACAGTAACACAAGCTTGGTGGTGTGAGATGTAACAGTTGGCATTGCCAAGTATACAGAGCCTTCACAAACACACACAACGTTTCTATGCCCTCTGGCCCTGAACAGCTTTAGCAGAGCAGGTGTCTGCCCACATTCTTTACATAAGCTCTTGTCAAACATGGTGCACAGCAACGAGGCCTCACAGCTGCAGGACAATGGAGTCGCATTAAACTACAGCACTGCGGCCAGGCATGCACACGTCAAGCCAGAGTCAAGGTAACAGTCTCCACAAGGTCAGCTTCCCAAAACCCAAGGGTGTGAACAGGAAGGGATAAAAGGCGAAACAAGAGCCGTGGTGTTTTTATAGTTGCGTTTAAATTGTAATACAGACATTTATGTAACTCCTTTCCTCTCATTAGTTAATTTACAGTAAACATATACTGTTTCTGAAGTCATCCATATGCACAACCCATGCTGAGGCCGCTGGGCTGACTCAAAACAAACACTGCAAACATCCAAACAGCCATTAAGAAACTATACCCACACAATTATACCTTGAATGTAGAGATACAAATTATAATCAAATAAAAGCCTGATGAATGCCTAAAGCACTTTCTGTAGTTTATACTATGTAATAAAGAGGTCATAATATGTAATTTTATCAAAATTACTATCTATTTATGGGTATTTTGCCAACAAACTGCTTCCTTCATGTAAATCCAGGGCAGACCCTGAGTCTTATACATGTTTGCCATGTTGGGGGTGAAAAGGACCTATATTCTATTCAGAATTTGGCATCATAATATTTGAAGTATTGAACTGTATTACACAGTTGTATCTATAAAGTGGCCAATGAATGTATATTCTGCAAAAACTGCAACTCACACCTCCTGGAGTTGATTTAGGGTTTCACTGGTCATTTAATCTGCCAGGGTCAAATCCCTTTAAGTAAGGATTAGCTTATTTTCCAACTTCATAATAGGCTACTTAACTAAGTAAGAGTTCATAACCCTGTGCTTTGATCACAGTCAGGAATCTGAAAGCGAGTGCTACTGTGTCAGGTTCACAGCTTTATGTGGTGGAAAAGGCCAAGTCAGACCACTCTTGGTGGTCTTGTTCTACTGGTGTCCACAGTAGTTTTTACCCTGCATACATCATCCTTAATTAACCTCCCTGAGGGGAAGAGCTACCGTTAGCAGCAGTCGGAAATGTTTTATTTATTTCCTACTACCTACCTGGTGATCTTAAAGACCTCACTTTGATATCCTGCTGCCACCAGACATGAAGGCTGTTCCCATGAGCTGGAGCAGGCTGAGCGCAGACTGGTGACAAAAACATCTTCTCTAAATCCTACAATTAACTCTAAAGCTCTCAATTACAGATTCCCCACATCACAGAAGCCTCAAAAATGTTACATTCTGTTGACGCTATTAGCCCACACTGTGCGAGGGGATACAACAAAGAAGGAAACATCTAACGATGCAGGCCCACAAAAACCAAATGCAACACTGACAGATCAAGGAGAGGGAATTACCACCTGCTGATAAAACAGTTCAGGCCCTTTTTAAGTCATTTGCTCCGTCACAGGGTAAGGAGCTATGATGGGCTGGGGGCACTGCAGTTTTCAGCAGATCAGTGACATATTGATGAAAGGCGTTCTTAGCCCCCTTGCACTCTTTGCCCCTGGCTGCGAGCCGAGAGAGCAGGCGTCCTGCCTCTATGGAGCAGAACTGGGGACCAGGAGGACGTGAACAAGAGGCCTTTCTCTCACTGAGATGTGATCCTCCCCTCCTCCTTCTCCTGCAGGAGCAGCTCTGGCAGCATCTCAGCTTGTCCCCCTCCTTTGGTCAAGTTGGGTTTTCACATCATGCTGGCCAAGGCTTTAATTGATTTACATGGAACTCCTTTACTCCTGCTGCACACGTCTATGCCAGCCAGCCAAAACAGCCAGAAAGCTGGCTATCCCTGCACAACAAGAAGTCACCTAGTCACCAAGAACATGCTATTAGAGGGTCCACAAAAGACAAAGACCGGTTGATTTCCTCTTTGCTGTTTATAAACAAAGTTCTGACCTCTTGGCACGTCTCACTTTAAGAGTGACACAAACCTTGAGAGAGAAAAATGTGAAATGAGAAAGACTGCTGACATTTTCTGCTCCATTAAACAGTTGATAGCTGACAGGGGAGCCTTCAGAAAAGGCAAAACACCAGACATGCACCAGAGGAGAGAAAAAAATTAAGTCCATTGGCATTAAAGATATAAAGGCCAATTATGCCTTTCAGCCTTTTTTTAAATTGGTTACAAAACCCTAAGAAGACTAAATATAGAATTTCACTTATATAAAAGGACAGATAAATAAAACTTTAAGTTGACAACACCGAACCTTATTTTCTCTTTGTTTTTGATCAAGTATATTATCCCTGCTTTATTCTATAAAAAACATTTCCTGCAGCAGGAAGACCTGGATAACCCCAGTGAAAAGGAGAGAGGACAGCCTCCAGAGAGAGGTGGGCCGTCCAGTCAGTACAGGCCAGAGGAGGGAGAAGCTGCAGAGGAAGAGAAGGGGAGGTGCAGCCAGAGACTGGAAGGTGGGCGGTGAGGCTCTGAAAGACACGATTGAAGGGAAAGTGCATCCTTCA
>JAPZDV010000024.1:18754589-18812973 GCA_029814665.1 Acanthurus lineatus | reverse complement strand
AGGGAGAAGCTGCAGAGGAAGATATGGGGTTGTGCAGCCAGAGACTGGATGGTGGGGGGTGTGGCTCTGAAAGACACGATTGAAGGGAAAGTGAATCCTTCAGGATATGAGCTCAGCTTGCAAAAAAAAAAAAAAAAAAAGGCAAAAGAAAAAGAAATGAAAAACAGAGAGAGGGCGCTCAGGCTCTAATAACCCACAACATCAACATGGCCCGTCACTGGGTCGACATAACTTACCAATTAGGTCAGTCCACAGCACACACACATACAGCAGATCTTCTTCAGTCACTGTGACATCCATAACACTAAGACTTACCCAGCAGCTTCTTTCTCTGTCAGGCAGAGGCTCTATGTTGTCCAGGTCTACCTCCAAATAACTTCACACCCCAGTTTGCAAAATATAAATCTCTTACAATAGCTTGTGTCTATTTTAAGTAAGAAAAAAGAAAACTTGTGCATTTTGGCAAGGCGCATAATTGCCCACACAGCAGGCACCAAACGAGAGCTGCAACTGACAATTATTTTCATTAAAAGTAAGTCTGCCAGTTATCTGCCAATTATGTTTTATATACTTTTATTTGTCTGAAAATAGTGACAAAAATAGTGCATATTAACCGTCTTTAATTCCTGAAGTGCTCAACTACTTTTTGAAGTAAAATAAACCAATAATATCCAGAAAAAAAATGAAACTGAATTCCTGCATTATGAATTTAAAAAGTTATATAAAAGATTTGATGGCAATTAATCACAAACCATTTGGACAATTGAGATTCTGCAGTGTGAATGAATGCACACATTCCAGACACACAGCTGCACCGTTATAATCAAATTTAAATGTCATGATGCATAAATCATGACTTAAGTAATGGCTGATGAAGGGTGACGACACGCTCTGCATGCCTCTGGAGATGTCACATTTAAAAATACTGCTACTATCCTAAAGCTGCTGACTGAAAGAGGTATTTTCAACTCTGTGTCATAATGGTGAGAGAAAACAGGCCGAAGGTTGGATGGAGCTCAAACTGGACCAAAACTGCAGGCCTCTGCACAGCACAGATACACACACACACACACACACACACACACACAATCGTGCTGCCCTATTCTCACAAGGCCTAGACAGCCAATAGACCACCGACAAGACGAGCATGAACAACGGCTATGTTGATGCCTTAGACATTTTCCAACACAATAACGCTGCACTGTGGCGATGGATGTGCTCCGCCCCAGACAACAACAAGACAACCCCCACTCCCCCCTCTCATCTCCCTGCCTTATTCACGCCTGGACTTCATTATGAGGTGTAACGGAAATCATCATTGGCAATCTTAAAGAATTTACAAGACAATGATGCAGTCAAAGTCATGCCTCAGCGGTTAGGGGGGAATTGGTTGAACGTGGTAAGACTGAAAAAATCCCCCCTCTAAAGACAAGAGAAAGGCTGCTTAACATTTTATTCCACTGGGGTTTTATACACGTGTTGAATGACATAACTGAGGTTAAGAATACCTTTAATTGCATGTAGTCTGCTCCTGTTTTTTTCCAGAGGAAATATTTCCTCTAAATGCATATGGGCCTAATCTCTGAAAGCAGGGGGGCAAAATCCTCTTTAGAATTATTCAGACAATCCTAAATCTGTAGCAGCTTTTAACTGTGCGAACGATATCAGCTTTCACTGACGCGCATGACTGACACTATGCAAATATAACTGACCACAGTGCCTTTGTATATGGTTCTTCTGCATTACATTTAGATTGAAAAAGGTGGCAGAAAGAGACCTGTGCTGCACACAGAATGATGGGATGGCCCTCTGTCATCCTGCACCATACATACATACATACATACATACACCACACACACACACCCACACACACACACACATCGACATTTTTTTTATGAGACCTTTCTTTATGTTGGTGCAGAATCAAAGATCGTTAATTAGTAATGGAAATGCTGACTAACACCATAATTGTGCAAAGAGAATAGTAATTTTAGATAAGTTAGGATTTGTGAGTGGTTTCAGTTTTTGAAGGGGAGTTTGAGCAATAAGCAAAATTAAAGAAACTGTCAATATTTGTCGGAAAACTACAAAAAAACAAAGTAATTTAAAATATGATATTACAATCAAATTTATGAGTACAAAAATGATAAGAGTTAATACTGTAATAACACCCTAAAATCAAAAAATCTTTTTTGTTGTCTATTTTCAGTAAAAAGCAAATATTTACTCTAAATTGTCAAAAATAATAATAATAGAAAAATAAGTAAAGTTGCCTCAATATTTATATCTGACAAGCAGTATAAAAGTAAGAAAAATCTAAATAGTCAGCAAGAAGTATTTCAGTACTGCATTACTGACACCATTAAGAAAACAAATAAACTACAGAGGAGATCATGGCAAAAACAAGAGGCCTTCACTGAGCAGGCTACACATGCAGCAATATGGACAATATGATATCTGCAGCGATAACTAAGCTTTGGGATGATCAGCCATAATATTATGCTTCAGCTGAAATATTTTGGGCTAATGACTATTCCTTGAACAGAAGTGTAAAGACAAAAGGAAATTAAGTCTCTCTTGTTTCCTCGACTGTTAATAACAAGGGAATGTCTGGGCTGCCACGTTTAGATTATCTTGATAACATTAACTCAAAGGAAAAAAAGGTTCCTCACGGGGTCCACATGTTTTTATTAAAAAGATGAAACAAATGAAAAAATGTTCCTCAAGAAGTTCTAGTATTTTTCCTGAATAGACACTGCTGACATTTCACTGATACTTTTTATTTTCCATTGTTTAAACGTGGCTGCTTTTAGAAACCCCTTTCTTTTAAAAATGTGACTTTGTGTATAATATACCATTAATTTATAGATTCAGTATTTTATCAATAATTATATTTACTTGGTTTAAAGACAGATAATTTAAGGATGACAGAGGTCAAGCCGCTTACAGTCAGATTTAAGGAGAAATTATCTAAAAACAGGTTGGTGCTGTAAGAATATCAATTTTATGAGCCAAAATATTAAAGCATATACACCTGTGCAGGGACAGGAGGGGCAGACATGGCTCACATGGGAAAGCTCTGATCTGGCAGTGTCCCTCCTCATCACAACAACCCGTCTTACCTTTTTGTGTCTGTCTTTGAAAGGTAACGCAGGCCATGGCATCTCCTGCAAAAAGTCTTGCCAGTGTTTCTGGTCCTGATCAGACGAGATGAAGACGATTTCCAATTTGTCCTTGTGTTCAGACGTCTTTTTGAACCTGCTGTAAAACTCGCACAGGCTGCCGTTGAACTGCTTGCACGGGGCGTTCAGGCTGCATCCGAAGAAGAGCCCGACCAGGGATAGCTTAGCGCCCAGCGACTGCACGTCCACCTCGGCTTTCTCGCTGTTGACGAGCCGCTCCCCGAGTAGACTCACCAGAAACTCCGACATCGCAGCTTACAGTCCTCAAACACACAACGTAACCCTCAGCCGAGGCTGTTGTACATGTAACCGCTATGTTCAGGCGACACCCGGCACTTCCTCCACCTCAGATTTGAGGTTTTCGGTGAGCTCCCAGCCCCTGTGAGGCGTTGCGGTGTGTGTTTCACCGCGGCTCGTCCTCCGGTGTGAGCGCTGTGCAGGAATGCACTCCGCTTAAATCGCCCTGACTGCAACAGCGGTTGCGCTCATTCGCCCCCCCGAAGCAAACACTTTCATCATGACATCTGCTTATCGTAATTACAAAGATGACACTTAATCACCATATTCTGTAGATTTATAATGTGTTAAGATTAGGAAATGCAGTTCATATTATTTTAGCTTCTGCTATTTTTTTTTCAATCAAACTTGTCTAATTTTAAGATTAAAAGCAGCTAAATTCTAGTTTTGATCTTACAAAAATAAAATATATTTTTTTAATGATTCGAAATTGTTTATGTAGAAAACGTCACCAGATGACACAAAATAAAAATCTGCACATTTCCAAAAGGCCACACTCTATTCCTGTGGATGTGCTGCCACCTACTGTTTATAGGAGGAAGTACCAAGGCTGCCTTAAAACCAAGAGGAAAACGAAATGGATTTGATACAACTTCATCCACCTCAAAGAAGCATAAGGAAAGAAAATCGTCTTAAAGGGTTAAAAAACACTTGCAATATAAATATGAAAGCTTTGTTCAAGGGTTACAATGTCCGTACATCATAATAATCCTAATCTTATAAAAAACATTTCACAATAAAATAAAATTTTTAAAAAACTGACAAACAAGGACCCTTGTGATTTTAATTAATGACATCATGCCAGACAAAGTAAATTTTATTTTACTACTACAAGAGTTTTACATCAATTTTCACTTTATTTTAGTCTGACTGGGAGAGGCAAAAACATTGTCACAATAAAAAGAAAAAAAAATCCAAAGATGTTTTGACAATCAACTAGTGTATTAGAATAACATTGAAAAAAATATATAATTAAAAGTATCAAAGTCAAATGAAAAAAAAGGATTGAGTGTTTGCACATTAAACAGAGCAACAAAAATCAGCATCAGACACATACGTTCTTCATGTTTATCTTGGCAGATATTCCTGTATGGATTTCATTGCGTTGCTGAATATTACAAAGAATGCTTGGTTGCAAACTTACACAGTTTCTGATTTGCAAAAAAATACAGTAGGAGATGTACCCTGTGCAGGACTATTAATAGTCACAAAACTGAAAGGTGGTAAAATTTACTGTTTAATGGTGAAGAAACCTTAAATGCTTATGACTGACGTGAATAGTGCAGGTCCCTTCAGTCCTCAGTGAACATCATCTTCACTAGATCTGCTTTGAAGCATTCCTCCTCCACCAACTTCTGAGGCTGAAAAAGGTTTATAGGGGATGACTTTTAACATTTATTAAAGGAAAATGTGCTCCCTAGACCACCCTTACCACAGTAAAACAATTTGCTTTTTCATATGCAACATCTAAGAGAAACTTAATAGATCACTGAAAAGTATCACAGGCTAATTCCAGGCTACATTTTTGTCAGTAAAAGGTAAACAAAGAAAATGTTTTCTTACAGTGCCGTATCGCAGCAGAGTGGGAACTCCACTTAACTTCAGGGTCTTCTTGAAGTCATTATTTTGATCCTTCCAACTGAAGATGAAAAAGATTTTGTCAGACACATAAGAGCAAACTTGGAAAGACAAAGATGATTTTCAGCTTTCCAGCTTTAAACTTAAGACTTTCATTTTTGGGGGACTAAAAGATTGATGAATTTAAAACTAATTTAAATTGTAATCTCAAAAAGTATATTAATAGTGCTATATGTAACATTTTAGCACCAATTACAGTGCAATTCTTATGTATCTAATAAGGTTAGTAGTGTGTACTGTCTGTCCAGGGTTGATGTCTAGTCCTAATCGAACACTGGAAGCATAAGAGTTTATGGCAGCATGTTGAATTTAAACTGACAGTTATGAAACTGTTCCGTTACTCTGAGTTTAACTCAGACTACCTTTCTGAAAACCAGAAATCCCAATTGCTACACCTTACAAGAACTGCACATTACAAATCTTTTGCCTTACATTGTGACCCATCTATTAAGGTCAAATGATTTGAAGCAAGTTTCACCTTATTTTAGCCTCACTTGACTAGAGTCATTTAATTCCTTTTTGTCTACTGTAGTCTCTTTAATATGGGTTTGGTAACATTATGAACGTATCAAATTAATTGTTTGCATGTAGATTTTCACAGTATGATATAGTTTATGACTGACTGGGTGAATATTACATTACCAAAGCCTTAGAAAAGACAGTGAAGCTTCTCTGAAAGAAATACCTTTGTCTAGATCATTCAATGCTCAATATTTTCTATTGGCAACAATTTTTTGTGCAACCATTTTTTAATCACACAGCTAATTATTCTGGTTGCTCAAGACTTTCTGACTGTTGAGAAGTGTAATCTCTTAAACCTGCATTTACTGTAATTGGCTCTTTGGGTTATTAGTTGTCTAGGAGGTAAATGTAACATGAGATCAACCTTTGTGATGTCATTCTGAAACAGTTTTATCACTTGAATAACTACAACTGTAGACATTTTAAATCTGGCTGTCACATTGTGGTTTTAGCTATTTGTCAAGCATACGTAACTGTTACTAGTAAGTAGTTTCACAAACATACATATGATCATTTAATATATTGTTATGGAGCAGATGATAAAACAATACTTAACAGCCAAATTAAGGGATAATTGCAGTTCTAATATGCTCTCATGTTTTGTGACCACACAAGTCTTGGTGACTAGAGGTTTTGATATTGTAAAGTTATACCATAAAATATCGAAATGAAGTAAAATACTGACTAAGCCCTTTCGCCAACTTGACAGTAGATGAAGACAGAGCCTTCAGGAAGATGAGTCATCTGTCCTCTTACCACCGGCTCGGCTTAAAGGGAAGAAGGGAAATTTGATTAAATGAATGTAAATGGAATTTGATAGAAAAAGTATCATGAACCCTAATGCCACAATAGTTTCTACTAATCTTAGGTTCACAACAATGAAAAATATCTTGATGACCAATTGCTTCAGTCAAGTCTACAGAAACAAAGTACAAGCATCTATTGTTTATATTATGTATGGTATTTTAAGTTAGGAAACACGTAAAATTACCTTTTACACAGTCTGGACACCAGCTCTTTCCTTGTGCGTCTTTATCACCGGAGAAATAAGCAAAAATTTCCTTTCCTTTTCTGTCAGACACAGCCTGACAGAATTCATCATACCCGCGCACATTTACTTCTTCGTAGTGGACCATTGTTCAGATCGAGTCAATGTCAAAATGCACTAACATAAACTATTAAACTATGAAGCACTAACTAATGTTCTCAGAAATACTGCTGATCAGCACACGGGACCTGGTAGAAATACTCAAAACTTGACAGTACCATTTCCGGTCTGTGCAAAGGTTCTTAAAGTGACCGTGCACAAGAATGGATTTATTTAGCATTTTAGTCGTGATTTCTTTCGACAAAGTCAAGTAATTTGTTTAGCATCAATAATATTTTTTAACTGTTTAAGCAATAATAATAACTCAGAGGGTTTTCTCCTCAATTTAAAAGTGACATTAAAAATGCGATTGCCTTAATGTTTGACTTCTCGACGATCCGTACTTTATCAAAACTACTTCCGTCTAGCGGCGTTCTGTTGTTGTCATGGCGCCGTTTCAAACTGTTAACAGGTTTAATGTTAGACATCTATTTAAAAAGTAAACCAAGTTATCTATTTTAATCAACATCGAATAAGCGGCGCTATGTACTTAGCCAATTTACAATTACAGTATAAGGTAAACTAGTTGTTAAGAGTGAGGTCGCAATGGTGGAATTGATGGTGTTGGGATTAACTTGATGATAGCAAACCTGAATTGTAAAGGGGAATTAGCTTGCTAATGCTAACTTTCATTAGCGTTAGTCATATATCTACAATAATGTGCAGGGGTTTTTGCCGTGATGACAGCGTAGTTCTTGCATAGAGTTTCTACGCTTTTTGGAAGACAGTAAAATCAAATGAGAGACCGGGTTGTTACAGGAACAACCCGAAACGTTCGCAACCGTACTGGGATGTCCCAAACAAAGGTAACGAAAAACGACAGCGAAGAGCCATCTAAAACCTGTGGACATTACTGTAGACTACATTTTTATACTAGATAGTTCATGCCACCCACATTTAGTTTCCTGTTATTTTTGAACAAGTAACGGTTTCATAGGCTAAAATCCCATTCAGGTTGATAACGTTAAATCTTCCAATTTCTAAAGGTATTTAGAAATGTTGTAATGTTTTTTTCTTGACCCTTTTTTGACAAGATGCTGAATTATATTATTCATGCTATCATTGGTATCGTGGGCTGGCGTGTGTTGTCTAAGAGTGTTTATCTAATGGGTTGTCCACCTTTAACAGCGAGGTAATTAGACTGGATATTGAAAAAACCTTAACAGTTTAGCAAAATGCAGTTCAAAAGAACAAACAGACCTCTTCAAAGTGATCTCGAAGTTGGATCAACTCCTCTATGAAACACCTTAAAAATGTTAAGGAGGCAGGACTTATTGTTGGACTGTTGTCTCAAACATGCTGGACATGAGTTTAAATGAATTAAATGTTAAAAATTCCAGTTTAGAAATTGGTGTGGAAAGAATAGCTGAGTATAACAATGGCTGTTTTTGTCACAATGCTTGTACCATATACACCACAGTTATTGTTCAATGAAGCCATCCCTGCAAGTGCCAGCAACCGTGCCACCCATGTACGCCCCCCAGCCCCAATTGTGATCGAGAGGCTGCTGCCCCTGTCAGAGGAGAGAGAAAATGTCAACAGCCCTCGCAGCTCCATCAGCTTCACCACTCTCTCTGAGGAGAGACTACAGGCTGCTGTTCAGCTGGCCAAGCGAGATCTGAGACGAAGGCACCTTGTGGCGCTGACAAAATCCCCTGCAAAACCGTCTCAGGAGGCCTCCCTACTTGAAACAAGTGATGCAGTGCTGCTCGAGGTAACTAATGTAGATCAATGGTGTTATAGGTATTAAATAATATTAATATTTTTCTGGTTTATTTCCTGTACAAGGAATGCATGCCGCTTCATTCAGTCAACATAATCTTTCTCTCCATAGGAGCTGGCAGACTCTCAGAATGAGAAGTTAAAGATCTCAAGTCTGAAAGAGAAAACAGGCCAACCCAAAACCAAACAGTTGGCGCTTACATCCCAGAAACATCCAGTGTCTTCCATGCATCGGATTGGCCTGTCACCCCCAACCAGAGACCTTGGCCCAAAGCAGCTGGGAGGAGGCCCACAGGCTCCTTTAAGCCAAGAGATCCACAAGCTACAAAATGAGCTTGAAGTGTATATACAAAAGGTTGAAGAGCTGGCAAACAGAGGTAACTCACCAAAACAGCTTGTTACATTAGGCCCATGTCTCACTCTTGATTATGCTTTTGAAGATGCAGTTCAGCAAGATAATGTTATTCAAATTTTGTTTGTCATCACAATAGGCGCACCTTCTTATGATTCTATATTACGTAAAGTTATGAACAAAAATGAATAATGGGATTCTCAAAACAGAAATAAAAATCGAGGAGCCACTGGAGCCTGAAGAGCAAAACAAGTTGGAGATGCGCAGACAGAAGCAGGCAGCTCGCTCAGCACGAATCATTTATGTTCTTCAACAACAGGTATTTAAATATTTTCTGCATTTAATTGAAAAATAATCTTCTCTGATTTTTAATTTTTTTGAATCTTTCTTTCCTTATCATTCTACCATTTTTTTCATTTTAAAGGTTAAAGAGATACAAGAAGATATTGATAAACTACGAAGCCAGAAAATGTGGGACAACAAAAAGGTATGTCATCAGCATGGTCACAGATTTACTGCTATGTAGAGCTGACAGAATTCATTTATTTGTTAGTAACAATTAACCATATGAAACGGTAAGTTTAATTATTTTTTTAAGGAAGAATAGTATTTTTTGTATCAGGTGAATTATCAGCTGAAAATAGAAAATTTATATTATCATCCACAATGACATTAGTGCAGATAAATAGAGACAATAAGAGAACTGTTTTCATTGACTTAACGAACGCAGCAATGCAACATGTTCTGCAGGTGTGCATAAACTATAGGTTACTATAGGGAACTTCTTTCTAAAATATTACAATGTTAAAGTATCACTCATTTATCAGAATAAGCCACGAAGCTAGGTAATAATTGGTTATTTAATCATACCAATCATGTATCCAGTCACTTCATTGAGTGAGGCCTCACTTGCATTGTTTTGTTTGTGTGACGTGAATTTAACTCAAAAATCTTTGTTATAACCATAATGATCAGTGCTGATCAAATCACTGTGTAATGCTAACCCTAACCCTAACCATATTTATTAATTGTTAAAGTCCATATTTTACTAAAAAGAGATTTGATAAAGTTTAGCTCGCTCTACTGCTAGGCTTAAATTATTGAGATACTTTTACTCAATGAAAAAACGCATTAACTTTCTGTTCCTCTTTCAGTCAATGGCAATAAACAGGCTTGCAGCTGCACACCGCGGGGCACTCAGAGCCTTACAGGTCATTATCCACCAGCTTTCAGATCTGTCTCATGTCAAGGTACCCCCTTATTACAAAGAGCTGGGCCAGCTGATTCGCCAGCTGTCCTTGTGCTCAGCCAAGGTCGAAGTAGAACAAGGTTCATCTGTGCCTGAGACGGCCCTCGACATTCTGCAGAAACTGGAGGTGAGAAGCACGGAATTATCAAAGTGTTCGGACAATAATGTGTTTATTCATTCCAGCATAATTGCTTTGAACCTTTAACTGTTTGTACATGGTTTCCTAGGTAATCCTAAGCAAACAGACAGAAAACTTAAATACTTTTCTATGGCGGGATGAGAATGTTTTAATAAGCTTTTTAAGTCACCTGACCCCAGTCCAAACGATCATGTGTTTTACTTGGCAAAATGAAACTAAAGACAGAATACCTTAAAACACATCAAATTAAAATAACTGTAGCACAGCTCTATTTGAGCCCCACAAGAGGAGATAAAAAGCATTTGCTATAATTTGTTGGTCATACACTGGTGGCTTTAGTTGATCACCCTTTAAAATAAATGACTTTATTGAAGTCTAAGTTGACTTTTCCATTACTTTCTGTCCTTTGTAACTGTGAGATGATACTAATAATAGTATTATCAAATTAAAGCTGTAAGTCAGCACCTGTTCTCATTTGTGTCTATTCTCTCTTTATGACTGTGCTGCTCATGGCTTATGATGCATTGTATGATAATTGCCCTTGTTGTGTAGTTTGTTTTTCAAAGCACAGCACAGGGTTTTAATGCTACCTTTTTTTCTTAGGCTTTGGATTCTGCTCTCAGTAAACAACAGATGCTTGAAAAGATGCAGGCCCAAACATGTCCTCAACACAGGAGGTCTCCTCATCGCAGCACATCACCAACTAGAGCGCCCAAGGGTCCCAACACCTCAACTGTTCGAGGGCCTAGCAAAAGCAGAAATTCCAAAAAAAGTGTTCATTGTGAGTGCCACTTTTGTCTGCGTTAGTGAGCATGTTTTCTTAGAAGACCATTTGTCCATGTGTAGCTTTATAAGTCATTTTCTTCTCTGTTTCTAATTTATACCCTTAGAAACTGTATTTACAAATATAAATTTAAGCCTCAGTAATTTTTCAGGGGGGTTTTTTGTAATTTTTCCTGTATTGGTAGTGTTGTTTTGGCTACCAAAACCTTTTCAAAACTGCACAGAGAGAGTCAATTGTGTGCACTATTTGCCTTTTGATGAAGGCCAAAGTGTTTAGTCTCCTGTGTGTTTGAAAGGCACCTAAGGGTTTTTCTGCAGATTTGTTTGGGCCTCCCACTGGGCTTAAATGGCGATGCTGGGCTTAAAATTGATATAGAGCCATAAAGAAGTGATAGAAAAACAGGAAGTGAAGTGCAGAACTCTGGTCTTCGGTCCCCTGCTGCTTAGCTTTACGAGCAGTTATCTCCTGCTGGCTTCTATTGCGCTTAGAGGCATCCTTGGGAAGAAATGACTAACACCTACGATGAGCTTTAACCGAATTTGGATCTCCCTGGAAACTAACTTCAGTCCCTGTACCACTTATCTAGAAATCCGTGGGGATACAGCTGGTTGTGTAGAGTGCTCGCTAATTGTTTAATTGGTGATGTCTTGTTAACACATATTGCATTAGCCCCCAGGTTCCAAATTGATTTACTTGAGGTTGACAGGATGAAGAAAAGTATAGTTAGTTCTTACTGTAGTTTTTTTTTCAATAGGATCAAAAAGAATCAAAGTTTTTATTTTTCTTTTGTTACAGCAGGTAGGAGGATGACCTCACAGAGACCCAAAACCTCTTCCCACCAACCCCTGACCAGAGAAGAGGTGCTCAGGGCTGGCCTGGAGAGCCTTGCCCAACAGAGGGAGCTGAGAGAGCTGCAGGGACGACCTCAGACAAGCATTGCCCGCAGAGAAAGAGGCGCTGTAAAATCTGAGAGGAACAAGAATGACGTTAGACTGAAGGTGTTGCCCTGACTTCTACAAACTTGAATGTATTGTTGTACATACAAGAAGTGCTTCATATTGTATAAGAAGCTGTGCAATTTGGGGTTTAGTAACAGATAATGTGAAAAGATTTATCAAGGTACACAAGAGGTCACTTAAAAATTTTAACAAAATAAGGATGAAAACAATCTAAACCTATATTGTTTTATTTTCTGCCATAGCTTAATCAGATACAGGACGCAGGTTTCCAGCAGCCTACAGTCTCCTCTCAGCTCAGAGTGAATCAGCTCCCTCAAAAAGAGCACTCAGTGCCCTGGATACCTACATCTCCTCACTCTCCTCCCCCACAGCGGTGAGCCTTTTATCTATCTGCACAACAGATGACACATTGCATTTTTAAAATCGTAACCTTTTATTGCTCTTCTGAGTTTTTGTTCTCAGTCACTCTGGACTCATATTAACACCTTTGCATAACTAAAGTTTTATTGTTGTAAAGTCTAAAACTCTAATATCATAGTAAGAGTTTGCATCCAGTATGAATCTGCTGATTAATGCAATGAGAATTAATGTGCTGCTGAGACATTAACATTTTAAATGTAGAGGGAGAAAAAGAACAATGACTATGCAAGCAGTGCCAGCAGAGACTTCTCCGCAAGGTGAATATGATCAGTAAATAGGTAGAAAATAGAGTAATATAATCCATTTACTTTGTGATTACAGGCCTTGCCAAGTCAGTATCCCCACATTGTCAATGGAATATAAAATGATGAAGGTTAGCAGAAAACAAAACAGCACTCATCATATCATCAGCTATGATGGTGAAATAAATTTTCTACTATAATTTATGCCATATCAATGGGATATGAAACAACAGAGGCATAGCTAAACAATCCTCAGCATGTCTGTTTCTTCAGAAATGGTAGCTGTGGATTATTAAAAATGATGAAAAAATGTGACATGAAAACAAAAAAATGCTCTTTCTCTTCAGCTTTCACCAATCTGAAGCTCCTTTTCCCCTCCTTCTCTTCTGCCTTGTCTCAATATAGCATAGATTGTGTGTACGCCTGTTTATTATTATTTCAACCATCTGCAGATCCCCTCAAAGAAGGAGACCAGAGCCTCGATGTCTATTCTCTACCACAAGGCCCTCAGCCAGCCCTCCAAGGCAGAGGGTTGCTGAAGGTTTGGCAGCAGAGCAGCTGGGCTTGAGCTCAGAGAAAAGGAATCAAGCTCAGAATGAAGCTTTAAGGTGAAGCTATTTTACTGTCAGATATCAGACTCTTGTGTTTTTTTTTGTTTTTTTTCATATGCAAATAGGATTGTCATGGAAAATAAAGAGAAGAGAGAAAGCAAAAATCACAGGGAAAAGAATGTTAATGCATTCAGTAATTTCTAACCTCTGTGACAGACCCCACTAGCTGAAGGCCACAGGGAAAGCTTTGAATTCAATTCAAAGTTAATTCCTCACAATAAATAATCCAGCTGCCTGCTAGATTTAGTGCAATTCTCTTTATGAGTGATTAATAGCCTCCCTGTTTTCAGTGCTCATAAGCACCCAATTGAGTGCTCCACATATGTCTCTGTTTAATTGAATCTTAATTGCTGCAGTTTTGCTATGCCATTAATCAGGGGCCAGCAGCCTGATCGTAGGAATGAGAGTTATACATTATATATGTGAAATATGTGAGTGAGGTGGCTTTGTGCTTCATTTGATGATTATTGACTTGGAACAGGAAAGCCTGGCTGGACAAAATGACGATGCAGAGACTGAAAGAGCTCAATCAGCTGAGTAAAGAAGAGACTGAACGTATTCAGACACTAAGGTACAGTAGATATAAAATTCCAGATTTAAGGGTTCTAATGTTGTGTCAATTGTTGAATATTGACCCAGCCAAAAAACGTACTTCATAGATATAAACTCATCTGTACTGAACTCCAGTCCCTTCAGGAAAAGATAATATTAATATTGACAGAAGGCTGTAGAACTTGTATAATATACATTAAAGCAGTAGCAGTAGCATAATAATAATAATATATCCTCAGATGTGCTCTGTATCCCTTATAATAAATAAAAGCTCTAGGTAAAGAAGAAGAAACATTTCCCACACATAATGACATTGCCCAAAGTGGTAATCTTCCATACAGCTCAGTGCACAAGGCCTCACTATTAAATGAACAGCTACACTGAAAATTGCAACATGGACACGATAACCTACAAGCAATAGAGCAGGAAATAATGCAGGCTGTGATTTCAGCAGCAACCCCTCAGCAGAGACAGCATGTGTTTCTATAAATCATCTCACAATTCCAAATTGGTCATTTAACAGTTTAACTCTGCAAGGCCAGTGTGCACCATTCATTCTATATGCTGGTAGTCAACATCTGGCTTATAAAGCTTTAGTTACATTACAGCGAGTAGTCAGATTTGTCCTTCATGCCTCTATTTTCTCACACTCAAAGGCACAACCAGTGGACCTGATCATTATGCCTGGGAAAATGCAGGTGTAATTAATAAAAGTAATTAACAACAGCTGCATCCCATTTTGTTTAACAAGCCCCATCCTCCACTAATATTTGGCGTAGTGGCTTGATTAGACACTTGAATGAAGTTGCACCTTTGTTGCTATGACAAAGTAAAGTGTCTGTCGTGAAAAGGATTTTGTCATGAAAGAGCAGTTTTTCTTTTGTGTTCAAATATTTTGGTCTTTAATCACAATTTGACATCAGCTGCTCAGAATCCAAAGTAGCCTAAAGTCTGACCCATGTAACAACTCTTTAAATTCACGTTTTAAAAATGTTGTCTGCTAATAAAATATCTCACCAATCCAAAGTTGAAGCTTTTCAGTCAAAGAACCTGTGACAGCTTGCAGTGTGGGTGTGTTTTGGTTTGCAGGTCTGAAGTCGTCTCGCCAACTCAGTGGGCAGAGAGAGCTGAGCAGAAGGCCAGAGAGAGAATTCAGCCCCTCCTGGATGAAGCACAAGTAGGAAGAATTAATTGTTGCCTGAAGAGTGTTATTTTACTTCCTTGTCTTTGTTATATATATGCCTCTTATAGAAGAGGAAACAGTCAATACTTATATGTTCTTATAAAACATAACAAGGTATGTATTTACCTTCTGACTTTCCAGGATATCATAAAATTTGACTTACTGAGTATCAATCTTGTTTTTATGGACAAAAATTTAAATAAGATGTTCCCTTTGCATCAATGGGACTGAATTTGTGTATGTATTTTCACCTCAGCAGATTGGAGAGAGCAGGAACAGGATGAGCTCCTCACTGAGGAATCGGCTGTCTGAGCAGGCTGCAGAGAGGGTGAGCTGCCCTCTTCTTGTCAGTTCTCCTCTCCTCTCCTCTCACAGATGAGAGGGGAATTGGCCTTGCTATTGAATGATTTTAGAATTTGGTGGTCATGACCATGATGAGAGGACAGTTGCACATTTAAGCCCGACCTTTTTGTGGACATTTTCTGTCCATTTTGTGGATGTTGTCATCCTTCACAGGCGGCAGAGAGTGCTGAGCAGCTGAGTGAGGCCCTGCTGGAAGATCTGTTGGAGGACACTGCACGGGCGGCGTGGGCAGCCGAGGAAGACAGACAGTTGGAGAGCATGGCTGAGCGTAGGCTGCAGGCCCCCACTCTGGAGAGTATGCTGCTTCGTATGGAGGAGATTCAGGTGAGAGCTGCCCTTCAGAAAGGCCCACCAACAGAAGGTCAGCACAGAACCTAGAAAGGTCACCAGTGATCGGGTTGTTATTTATAGGGAGCTGTAGTGACAGCTTTGGTCCGGTGTTGTTTACTGATGCAGTGTCTAGTCCTGATTCAGCCTGTTTGGTATGGTTCACCACTGCCAGGGTAGACTGTATGTTTTTAAAATGTGTTTCTCTGATCTGTGTGTCTGAGCAGAAAGATCAGGAGGAAGTGAGGAGACGGTTTGCTTCGATCACCTACTCAGATCCTCTTTACTGGGACCAACCAGGAGCAGCAGGTAAAACAAAAGATGAACCAGTTTATCCTGTGCAACTGTACTTAGAGAAATGATTTCCCTGATGTCTCCTGTAGGTGGAGACAGTGCTACAACTGACAGGAGTAGGCAAATAGTTGTCATTCTGAATATGCTTTTTTTTCATCTCTCTGTCTGTCCTCTGCTTTACCCCATGCCTCCTCACACACACTGCCACTAACCCCTCCGCCCCTTCCTCTCTCTGTTTTTTTTTTTTCCCAGGACCCCAGTGCCATGCTCCGGGCTCCAGGCCAGCCTCTCCGCAGCCAATTAGGCTCACAAGGCCAGTGCTGAAGCAGAGCTGTGCAGCTGATATTGTCCTAGAGAAACCTGTGGAGACTGGGTGAGCTACTATGTCATTTGCCCCTATTTCACACTCAAATAATTTCTTCTTCTTGTGTCATGACGATGGCTCCCCACTCTTGCAGTACCACGCAAGTGTTCTCAGAATATTAACTTGAGTGCAGCATCAGGCTCTGACCCAGTTAAAGTCCTTCTTAATCGCAGTTGTTTGAAATTGTAGGCCTGAGATCTCATTAGAAGTAATCATGGATTTAGCGCGGCATCGATGATAACAAGATATGATATGACCCTAAAAAAGTACGTTAATGTTGGATTTCAAGTATTTTTATTAGAAAATTATCAAATTGCAGTTAAAGACTTCCTGATGTTGTGATATAAAACCAAGAGCAACAGGAAATCATTAACTGCTGTTCGTAGCAAAGTTAGTCTTAGGCAACTGGACTTGGTAGCTACCAGGTCCAGTTGCCTAAGACTAACTTTGCTACGAAAACCGTGACCTGGATGACTGAGAACCTTCACAGACATTAACTGCTGTTTCAAAAAGACTTCAAGTCCAGATGAAGACTGAAGTGCTCCATGTTTTTCCAATGATGCACAGTTAAGTGATTTTTTTTTTTCCACATGATGTGCCGTTGCCCCGTAATTGTCCTCCCACCGGGGAGTCTTACTCATCCCACAAAACCCACTTGGTGGCTGTCGTACCCAGGGCAGAGTCTATTCGTGACTCAGACAGCAGACTCCACAGAGAACCCCTCCACTGCCCAGGGCTTTGGCTGCAGCTGCTGTACGGTTTCAATTAATGAGGAACTTGGGAAGAAGAGAATAAGAGAGTGGAAGGACTAAAAGTTGTTGACACAGACAAGCCAGCAGGATGCTGCCTCTAACAAATTCAAGCAGCACCATTAGCAAATTAAAGTCGGTCAGACTTTGAGTGCCTAAGGTTTAGTTTCCTGCACGAAAACTTTGACCTGAAATCCACTGTGACCCTTCTTAATGCATCCATCAAGTAATAGCTCTAATTTTTGGCATGCACAAGATAGGCGCTTGAAGGTATTTGGTATCTAATCTTTTTTAAGAGGTGTTATGTGTTTCCATGACTTATTGCTTGCTGGTTTCAGAGGTATCCAGCTTCTTAATAAGGACTGAGTCATTTATAAATTGCCAACTCATTTGTTCTGAACCTCTCCGAATCCGTTTTGCTTCAAACCGAGACAAACCCGCCTGCATCGCTTTCATCCTCAGTCCAAGTTACCGTGCCTTCAAAAAGTCTGGCACCCAACTGAACCTTTTCATGATTTTTTTTTTTAAAATGTTGAATCACAGAAGATGTAATAAGAATTTATTTTTACACCAGTAAATAGAAAAAATGCTTAAGAAGAAAAACAAACCTCTGTAAGCAAATCCAAATGATTTACAATTTGAGAACACAAGATAGTAGTTAAAAATCATAAAAAGTGTATTGACCCCTGAACAAATTATGAGCATTTAGTAGGTGAAGAATAAAAGTCTATTTACAAATGATATATGTTTTAAATGAAGGGAGAGAAAAAATATATTAGTTTATTATGGAGTAGCATTACAAAAGAGGAGTTTCATGTTTAAATTTAGGATGTGATGGATTTGTTTTTCAGCCAGCATTTCACTTTTGACAAAAAGTAGTTGATATATCTGTAGGGTGAATATATTGGGTGATGAAGTTAGTGGGAACATGTGAGTTTTGTAAAGTGTTGACTGTTAGGCTCTGATGATATTCAGAAAACATGGTCCCTTTAGTAATCCCCGATGGTGACAGACGGGCAGGAGTGTGTAGCTTCGCTGTCTGCTGACTCACACATCATAGCAGCGCAGAATGTCCTTTCCACTGGATGCTCCTCGACATTTCCAGTGCAATAATTAAACAGTCAGATAGTGGAGGATTGCTAATGGTGTTCCACTCGACATGACAGCACAACTTTGTTTGTGTTGATGCTGGTTATGTATACGAACGATCTGGCATCATGTCTTGTGGCTCCAAGACAGTTTGTCATGCAGTGCTTGTACTTGTTATCGTTTGAATAACAAATACCGTTGATTCTAATTTATTCTCTGCACATCACCTCTCAGCCTCCACAAGTAAGGATCAAACCAATTTAGTAGTTCTTTTCTTGTCTGCTTGTACAATGAAGTACTTTTATCTGAAAATAAAGTCTTAATTTTCGTTTTTGAAATAAGCTGAGTTTAGTAGCCAAGTTGCAATTGGATTTTTTATCTGTGCCTTGTATATAAAAAAGACTGACAGAAAAAGATGCTGCAAGTAAATCTAACACTTCAAAATTAATGAACCGCAATATAAACAGACAGACATGTTCGTTTCCCAATTGGGTTTTCTGTTCTTATTCCCTCCAACAAAGTGCAAGCAGAAACTTGGTTTGGACAGGCAACAGCCTATTTTCCACAATGCTTAGCCCCCCAAAGAAATAATAAAGTTGGCAGCGGGGAGTCATTTGGTGTGAGGTAGAAAAAGAAACTGTGCTTATTAGGCACTTTGTTTTATAGAGCTGTCTTTTGGGGCCAAGATTATGCTTTGTAAACTGACCTGAGCTGTAAGGGAGATGAGTCAGCTGCCTGTGCTCAAGTGTCGCAGGCGAAAGTGACCCATTTAACAACAAAAATAACAGGAGATGAAGTAAACAAAAGTTCTGATTGCAGGACCTTGTAGCCTCTTGCATTGGCAGTACCAAAACAAGAACAGATAATAGACAGTGGATTTACACTTACGACCAGCCTTACCCAAACTTGTTGCAGTCCTTACATTGAATTCAGCTCTTAAGTGTCAGCACATATCCCTAATGTAGGACATGTCAGAATGTGTAGGTCTTTAACATGAACTAATAGGATCTGAGTTCACGGTTCACACAAGTGTGAAATGACAGTTGACAATTTCCATCTGCAGCCTGAGGACACGAGCTGCTTTAGTGTCTAAGAAAACCATCCAGATTTAATGATAATGCCTCACTTTGATGCAGAGAGGGACTAGTCAACACATTGACCCCATTAAGGCAAGTTCTTTTACAAATAATGACAAATATCATTTTTTAACTAACACTCAGGTCCCAAAAGGTGTTTAAAAGTGCAGCCAGCTTTAGTTCGGTCTAGAAATTTATGTACCTGACAGCAGTTCAGATAGTAAATACTATTGAGAAGTAATCAACAGAAAGCACACAAGGGACGAGACAGAATGGAGACTTAGGGTGGCATATGTTTTGCTGTTTCTTCTCTACTGTTACTGATCAGCTGGTTAAAAGAGTGCTTGCATCAATTCCTATGGAGAAAATCAGGCAAAAAAATGCAGTTTGTTTTTGTGTTGGTGCTTAATTGAGCGAAACCTCTGCCTGTGCTCAGTGTAGCAGAATGGAGAGGTTTAGTTGTTTGGGCTTTGGAATGACCAAATGCGTCTGAAGCTCTCATCACGTGTGCTGTCTCAGCTCTGATTGGTTGTTTATAACCCACATTTCTCAGCCAAGAGAGACACATCAGGAAAACAGAGTCATGCATGCAGTCATGTGCCACATGCACAAACACTCACACATTTAAACACACTAAGGAATGGAATTTTTTCTTTGATGGTGACGCAGCTGAAGAAATCACAGAAGGCTTCTTTGATTTTGTTGTTTAATGAATAACAGGGACACCGGCAGGCCTGGCAGGCTGTTATTAGTTATGGCTTCTCTGATTTTTTTAATTTATCCATTTATGTTTTTTTAATTGCTGTCATGAGGCACAGAGCGGAGGAAGAAGAGGACAAATTAGGGTGGATGCTTTTTTTTTTATAGGTGCTTAGTCTATTATTTGAGTCTCTGATGAAGCTCGTTATGGTTTCCCTCTCTTTCTTTTTCTTCACCAGTTGTTTACATAACACGAACATTTTAACACTTCCATTATCTGTTTCCAAAACAGCATCTAATTTTCTTTACCTGTGCTGCCTTTGTGTTCGCATGAGAGCTATTAAACGACCATGAAGACAATAGAATGAGAGATTTTTATCTTTGAAAACAGCAGCAGAGCGGCAGATAAGGTTTATGTATCCATGGTGAGCAGCCCAGACAAAGACACCGATTGTCCCCTGTCTTGGCTAACACTGACTGGCCCACTGCAGCTCTATCAGCAGGTCAGACAGATCAATGAAAAGATGAAAGCCCCACTCAGCAATATCCCAAACCTTTCATGTTTTTTTATCTGCACTTTCACTCCGCCTCTCCCCCTTTGTTTAAAGCTGCAGTTGTCCTCTGGGGCCAAGTATGTGTTGCACAGTAAATGGCTGCATGATATACTTGCAGTCATAATGGCCCCCACCCTCTGTATCGCACTAATCTATACCTTTTCCTCCACAGTGCTCATCCTCTGTTTTTTTTCCCTACACTGATTTATTCCTGCTGTTCTCCAAAGCTTACCTGAGCTCTGTGGGTCTGATTTGAATCACCTCCTACGATCTCTGAGCAACATGTGTCTCTGTCCAGCGCTACTGGCAGCTCTTTTGACGTTTCACACATGGCACCTTCCTTTGCCAGATCCTCTGTTTCCTTGGCGATTCGTGGCTGGAGCCTTTGTAGAGAAATGAGAAAACAAACTTTAGGGGTGAATCTGTCTGTTTGGTTTGTGTCTGTAATGCGCAGGCCAAACTGTGGGTGGGTAAATATGATGGCAGCGGATTCAGCTGTCTAATTTGTATTCCCCTGTCAGTCACAGCCCACACACCCTTTTTAATATTCCCAAATCTTGTCATGTATTGCTCTTCCTTGTTCTTTAGCCCTCGAGTTTAGCTTCATAGGGCAGAATATGGTGAGAAGTTACCACTAAGGGCTGTTGCACACCAGGCACTGCAGCCATTACTGTTGGTTTATGCAGAGGTGTGAGAGTGTCAACCCATTTACAAATGCAAATGAGATCTCTGCATCCCCTCAGCTGGGTCTAATTGGCTGATCAGCTGATTTCCAATTGCAGCTCGAAGTCGGGTCTGCCTTTGCTTTTCTGTATTTTTTTGGCAACCGTCTGCAGTTTAGACAGCACAGCCAAGTCCAACCACTTGGATCAGAATGAAAAGGAGAACTTGGATTTTGTCACAATGTCTGATTTGACATGGACCGGTCCTAATACTCTGTGTTACTTGTATCTTAAGCAACATCAGTCTTAGCCTTGGAGAGGATGTTTTTCTCCCACAATGTCTAAATGGTGTTTGATGACAGGAGAGGCAGCCTAGTTCTTGTTTGTATTTGAATATGCAACAAGCTGGGATGCTTTTCTGACTTCGGAAACTGGAAATTAGTTTGTAGGGCTCTGTTTGATTCCTTTTTGCCACATCAGTGCTCAGATCCCAATCAGCCAGCCAATCAATCAGAATCAGACTGTAGGCAGAGTTAACTGTGTTGGTTTTGACATTCATGCTCACCGTCAAAACAGGAACAAGTTCAGTTGAGGCTGTGGAGCACAATACAGAAGCACTTTGCTCTGGGAACTGCTGCAACACTAAATATAGCACCAAGAGCGCTGTCGTGGGAGCCAGGCTGATTTGTACAAGCAGAGAGGATTATAAAGCCAGACCATGGCAATGCCCAGCTGAGCCCCTACTCACTCTTAGCAAGGGGCAGGCGAGAGAGCTGGCCTACACTCTGACACCCCTCCTAAATTCATCATCCTAAGCCTCATATCGGGCACAGCAAGTGTTTCTGGTCAATCACAGCGCTGCACTCTATTCTGCCTCTCTCGTCAATAAGCGAGTTTGCCTCTTCACCACAACCCTCAAGAGGGTCTTTATCCACTTCATACAGTGGAAACAGTGATGGTAATGAAAGGTGTTGTGGAAATCTACCTGTTTTGCCCTGCCACATGAGTTTCCTCTGATGTTTCCTTAGACACAGTATCCTCTCTGAGAACAGCCTGACAGAGGAGGTATCCCAGGATGAACAGCAGCCCAGACGCAGCATTGTGTTCCCAGGCCCAGTGGAGCGAAGCAAGGGGATTGTTATCTCTGTGCCTGGCAGCGCGCTGAGAAACATCCAGCGGTACCGAGAGGACTACGAGGCCTACCTGCGTGTCGTGTCTCACGAGGGTGTCGGCAGCTTCAACCCCTGGGCTGTCGCAGACAGGTAAATACGTTGAAAGTGAAGGCATCAGATTCCTAACATCTCAACTACCCTCTGACTGACAGAGTCGGCTGTTAAACAGTGCTTCTCATCAATTTAGTCTTCCATTTGTGTCTTTGGTGTTCTATAAAATTGTTTTTAACACATATTATCAGTGATACATGCTAGTTTATCTGAGAGGATCATTCAGAGGTTACAGTTTGCATAGTCATAGTGTGTCTCTGGCATTCATCATCATTTTTCTCTCCCCGACTCACAAATTTACATATTTAACAGAATTCTTAAGTTGCTGCAGTGCAGAACACCAAAGACTCCCTCTGATCTCTGTGAACATACTGAATCCATGCGTTTGAGTCAGCCTTCCCTCCCTGTGTGTGTGTGTGTTTGTGTGTGCGTGTGTGCACATCTATGAACAGCTCGATATTGTTATTGCTTAAGTTCAAAGCTGAAAAACTGCCACCCAGTCCCACCCATGGGATCTGACTGCGTGTGTCGCTGACTCATTATCTGTCCCACATCAATGAACGGAAGTTTTTAAGTCATGGTTCTGTACTTTTATGAATTTGAACTAAAATAAGGAGATTGTGTAAAGACATCCAATTATCTCAGTGTGTTTGGAGAGAGGAGGCATTCATACAGCGATGTACACCCCCTGCTATTTTGCCACAGAACAGAAACCTGTCTGTGTGATGAGATGGTAATGAGCAGCCTAGTGATGCTGTGGAGCTAAACACCCTTGAGGATCTCATTCATTCTGTCTGATAACCAACTGATAGCAAAATGGCTAAACTTAATTTGAAGTTCAGCACAGCCAAAACACAGCAAACATACAAACACTGAGCCTCCTTTGAAGTTTTCAACCAACTTTTTGAAACAGCTTGTTGGTGAGACTTCACTTTATTTATGGCATGTAATATATAAAATACAAGAAGTAATTCAGTAGCACTAACATGGCTTTTATCTTATTAGTGTTATAATGTTTCCTAATGGCTCTCTCCAATCCGTACTGCTATTCTTAGCTCTGTGTGCTGAGAGCAAAGTGTTCTTGCATTGACTCTTCAAAAGTACATGTAGTTCAACAACATACAATTACTCTAATAGTGTTGTTGCACTGACAACCTAACAGTCTGGCATTTTTAGGGTCCTATAAGGTAGATCTGAGAGTTTTCACCACTTTCACTTATTCCCACATGTCCTTGCTTCATTCTGTGTGTGCTGGCCTGGATAATGATCAAAAAACTGAAATTAAGCTCGGTGCTGTGCTCAGCTCACCAGTCTTTAAAGTTGTTTTCCTTGATTTTATGCCTTTCAAGGCAAAGCATGAATTTCAGTTTTAATGTTTAGCCCTGAAATTCAGACACACAGATTCATAAAAACCTGCTTTAGTGGCACCCTCTGCATTTTTGAAGATAATGACACCTAATAGATGATTTGCTCCACCTCAAATGCCACCTTTTAACGTAATATTCATATCTTATTGTGTCTAAGTTCCTTAACCTTTTATGAGCAATTTCCAAAAGGTCCAGTCTTAGACCTTTTTAATATATATGATAACAATCCAATCCACTATCTAAATTCTTATAGTTCTATTTATAGTAATAGTGTTTATGTGAATTTCATCGTTGTATAATATTGTTTTTTAATTTGTTGTAATGCAAAAAATCATTTGTCATATGTTACACTCTGACATATAGGATTGTTTAATGTGTGTTTCAGGGGAGAGACAGACTTATGGATTCACGAAATAACTTTCTCTCTTTAATGTCTCTGTTGTCTGTTGTCCCTCAGCCTGGCAGACGAGTTACTGTCCGAGGCTCTGGCTGATGTGGCAGCAGAGTTTCAGGACGTGGTGGAGGAGTACGCCGAGGCCGTCTTCACCTCAGAGTTTCTCCAGCCTGTGCAGTCACCTCCTCCTTCAGCTGTGACTTTGGTCAGCCAATAGAGTGTTACAGCATCATGGACATAGCAATTTCTTACAAATAACAAGAAACTGAATTTATTTAAAACTCTGCATTTTTTGCAGATTTAAATATCAAGGCTCTGGGATTCTTTGTTCATCAAGGACGATGACAGTTTGACATTTTTCTGTATTTTCTGGATGAATATTCTACGTACATTCTTATTCTGTTCATGTACAAAGATCTATACATTAACATGTGTTTGTAGAGCTTTTTTTTAATGTGACAGCACACAACTTTATCTCGTTGTGATTTTATATATGTTTTAATTAGACTTCAACGGTCAAGATTGTTGAGTTGCACAGATAGCATTAGTCACACACTCTTTATGGTCCATCTGTATCTGTGATTGAATTCCACTGGGAAAGTTAGTTTAGTTTAGATAAGCTTGGAGAGACCATTACGACATTACAGAGGATTATAAGATTACCGCCCTCCCCGTGGCACTCGCTTTAAAATCTCCCTGAGGATTACTCACACTTTCTATTTTCACGGTGGAATATGGAAATAAATTAATTGCATACGCTCTCCACCAAAATGATGTAGGAAGCCAAGGGCATCATGTGTTAAATCTATTGTAATACCATTTCCTCTGTCGCTTTAATGTCTAAATAAAGGGTCTTGAGGTATTATTTTCCCTCACTGGTTTATGACATTCCAGTAAGTTCTGAACACAACAAGGAGATGGAGAACAGGAGAAGAAAGAGGAATGATGACTTTTAAGAGTAATACATATAGTTTAGTACCACTTCATAATGATCTTTTTAGTGCTTTTGTCCATTTTTGTGTATTGTCCCACTGAGACACAAAAAATATGGCCACTAGATTTTATACTGATGCTACTGACCAACTGATCCTATATAAGAAGTGTCACTTCTGAATGCAAAATAAACAGGATGGATTTGGCAGAATAAAAAACTGTCTTAGTCCTTTGAGAGCTACATGAAAGCCACGCGGACAGAGCAGAGGGGATACATCCAGATGTTGTGCTTGCCTGTGGGGACCAGCCTCTGACAGGGGACATACAGTGACTGAATGAATTAGCTCACATTGAATCAGCTGCTCCTATTTTCTCTCAGGCTGGGCTCTGCGTGGGCGTCTGAATACGTGCAGGCTTTCACAGGCTCTAGCTCGATACACATTTCTTCTTTCTGACGGGGGACAAATAGATATCGGCATGCTGAGAGTGAAGGGAATGTTGCTGTCTTTACACTAACAAAGAACTGAGGTTGTTCTGACATTGGGCAGCTGGAGACATGAAATGCATAAAATGATTCTGTTCCTTTCTTTAATTCCTAATTGCTAATTATTTTTTATTGTGATGACTCAGAAATTTCACACGTGTCCACCAGGAGACTATTTAAGGACAAAACTCAATACATTTGATTTCTGCCACCTCAGCAGGCGCCACTTAGCATTTGAGTGTCAGACTGTGTTATCAGCAAACCAAAGAACAGTGAAATCAGTTCCCTTGCTTTGTAATTTTAAATCTGTATTTTTCATACACTGTGATTATTATAGTAATGGCAAAATGTGGATTTTTTTGACTCACTTTAAACTTATTGATTCTGAGCATGAGGATTCAGAGAATTAGCTGTGTTTTGCACATTATTATAATTTGTAATGGTCAGAGAGGTTCGACCTTGCTGCCAGCCAGCACTGACTCATTATCAGAGCTAATTTCAGAACTGGACTGGAGAGGACACAATATGACTGCAGTGTATTCATGGTGCTTTGGGGAGGCACTTTGCTGTACAGGTACATCATAGTTTGCTCTGTAACTTCTGGGTGCTTTCAAAACGTTTTCAGGAGATGCTTCATATTAAAGCCAGATGGTGTGAAATCTTTGATGTGTTGTCCTGTTTGCTGTTCTCGCGGGATTACAATGTTGGAGAGATGATATCTGCTGAGTCCTCACTGAGTGAACTTCATGCAAATACTGGAGGTGTATTAGTAACATTTTCCGGTCCCAGGGTGCTAGGAGTTGAGATGTTTATTTTTGTGGCTGTCTGAAATCTCATAAAACACCTGTAACTGCAGGAAGTCTTTTGACTGTTTGCGTCATTTAATTCAATCACAGCTTTGCTTTGTTTGGATGATTCATTGTCTCAGAACCAGCTAATAAGTTAGTTATGAAGTTATTGCCTGAAACAAACAAAGAAGCAGAGTTCCCGCAGAGAGCCAGCTATACTCACTGCTGGATTATGAGACTGAAAAGATTATCTGTCAGCCACAGAGCAGATGTGAGTCTGAGGCAGTGAGGATGTAACAGAGTTACCAGGAAAGACTTGGTGTTTTTTCCATCATTTCTGTATTACAGCATGAGATGCAGCGGAGAATAGACTCTGACACACAGAATAACAGCAGGAGCAGCAGCGTGACCTTTTTCTTCACCAGAACATCACTCATCAACTCGTTCAACTTTCTGCTTTTCAACAATCATTACAGTGAACAGTAAGCGTATGAGCTAAAGCCAGCTTTACTGTGTACTGAAGCCACAGTTGTTTATGTAACGTTGAGGGATCAGAGCATAATGATCAGCCAACCTTTGACTGTTTAACAAAAAGAAAGGAATCAAAAGTAATATCTAACAGTGGTCTTTCAGTATGTTTAATAAAATTTTCATATCCTTCAACTGAAGACTGCAATACCACAATGTCAGTAAAATACTACATTAAAAATTAAAGTCCATAACTAACATATCATAAAGGGACCTCTGCAGAAACTTAAGATGAGCAAAATGAGACCAATTTAAAGTAGCAAAAGTACAAGTGCTCATGAGGCACAACAGCCCATTTTAGAGTTTTACTATGTTGACTGTTACAGTAGAGGCTTAAGGGGTCCAGAGTGTAGGGTTTAGTGGCCTCTAGAGATGGACTGCAGATTGCACCTGACTGAATATCACTCTGCTTAACCTCCAATTGCACGTATAAAGGTAATAGGAAAATCTACAGTGGCTGCAAAAGTTTAAAAAAATTCCACACCAACAACAACAACAAAAAGCCACTATAGAACTACATGGAAGAGGTCCTGTCTCCTCTGTAGTTACAAAAGACTCATTTTAAGTTTATGAAAACACAAAACGAAAGAAATCTCTCTTTTTTGGTGATTATACTCTAAAGAAAACGTATTTATAAATACTGTATCCCTATTCTACTCTCAAATCCTACGCATGAACCTCCAAAGGTGTGAGTAACATGTTACAGTTTTGGCTGATTGAGGTGAAGCTAAATTTATTTTAACATAACATTTAGCAAGCCAACATGTTTTTACATTGAATCTAGATCTGGAGTAAAAGGTGCAATATTTTACTTTAAACATAGTGTAAATTAGCTTAGTTGTCCTCATAGTTGTACTTGACCAAATAATAACATAAACAGCAATCATTAAAATGTCATTATTGGGCTTTATATGTGAGAACTTTAATGATTATTTGTCACATAGGTTATATGTGTAGGGGCATGCTTTGCTCTGACGTGCTTAAAGACAAGTAAATGCATCAAAATATGAGGGATAAAAATTCAGGTAAAGAACTGTGATCATTTAAAGTTCATATGTTGCATGCAAATATGCAGGGCAGTGCAGAGGATTCCCTGAGGACAATGTACAATACAAGGTCAAGCTCAGAGGTCAGAGGTCTCCTTTTTGCATGTATTGCGCAGGTGCAATAGACAAGACATCTGATTACCCATAAGACACTTGGTTAGCAATGAAAAAAGAGTCAAATTGACCAAAAGTTATTTGCCCTAAACAGTCAAAGCATTATGCAGTGTGTCTTTGAGACACAGCTCAGAAGATTTAACTTAACAGTCCCTGAATGTGAAGAATTCCCAGTTCTACTTTGTCACCTTGTGTATGAGTCACTGTGATACATCGGCAGAAGAATATTTTAGTATAAATCATCATAATTTTTAAGGACAGAAATCCTTGAGCTTTTGGTTTGATACCAACTTAGTTGAAATTTTTGATTGTTTTTTTTCCACCCACAAGGTTTTTGAATTGTTCTGTCAGACAGAACAACAACAAATCTAAGCCTTGGGGGCAGAATTCATCTTTGCTGACTGCCAGGTATTTTGTGATGCTTTAACAGCTCCCACAAAGCATAATGTTGCCAAAACAGGTATTCATTTTCCAAAAGTCTCAAAGTGGTCATCTGCCACCAGACATCTTATCTGTGTGGCCTTACTCCGTTTTGTTGAAGTCTTACCATGAATTTAAGCTGCCTGTTAATTTGAGCTCTGAGTCATCACAAAAATGTGGGATATTTCTTTGTATATGTTTTAGTTTTGTAATTATTTTTTTTTTAACAAACACACACACACACAAAAAACAAATAGACATGGCGGAGTCAAACAAAATAAATTGAGCTGCCAGCTCACAGACAACCTGCACTTATGCAGGTCAGAATGACCAAAATGTGGATTGAGAGTCAGAAATAGAGCCCATTGAACTGAGGAAAACTGAGATAGAGGAAGACCCAAGACAAGAGGAGATCAAAACATAAAACCATATAGTCTCATACAAGTAATCCCCAGGCTCACACATCTCTATTGCACCTGTGTGATGACAAAAGGGTTCCTAGATCTTAAGAAACTTGAGTTGAGGGTTGGATGGATTATATTGAATTTCTTTAAGGTACAGACAAGAAAGTCACTTTAAGAAAAAAAAAGGAAACTCATGCCCACTTTTAAGGACAGTTTGGCTTTTATCACACCAAACAAGGGCTTAGATTAGCACTAGGAAAAGAGTCAAAGGCTAGTTGGAGCCACCCAATATCACAACGAGACTGTCAGGAGATAACTGTTTGAAAAAACATCAGTGTTATTTAGATTTATTTCTGTGTGTCACTGACAAATTCTGTCTCTTCTGATGGCAGAGTGCTGTAGAATTTGAGTCATACTCTCAATGGCATAAGGGGAATTCATCTTATAAAAGAAATCCATTTAATTCAATTAGCCTTTTTTTTCTTACTTGGATCCAGTCAGTGCAGCCATTTGGAGTAATCAGTGCTATTTGTCTTGCTGGTTCCTCGTCCTTAAGGCTTTTTCCTATTAGTTTTTCCTAGTGGGACCTCAGCTCAGTGTTCCGGGCCAGATATGCATTGTCATTGGTAATGATAAATAAAAACACTGGCTGCATGTATTCCTACTGGAGTTTGTTAATGTACCATGTCTGTTTCCAGATTCCAGAGTGACAGTTTTGCCACAGGCATTTTTCTCCATCGATATTCATTTGCGTGGATGCAGCCGCTGAATGACGCCATGAGCAGACCATCCTTCTGGGACTGTGTGACCTTATGTGGTGAGGAAACCTATTTTGTAGCAATTTAGGTCAAGTGTTGCAGAAGTGCAGGTCAAGATAAGCTTAAAATGAATTAGAGGCCCCCATTAGGTAAAGCATCTGTTAGATTAGACCACATCTCACATCTGGATTTAAGGGATTTAAAACTGAGGGAACATGATTCATGTGCTTCATTTTTATCTGATTCCTAGAAAGAAAATCTGACCTCATGCTCGTGCAGGAGGTTTTATTTTGATGGGGTTGGTTTTATTTTGAAGCATTTTTCTCATCAATGTCCAAAACATTTTCCTCTCTGTCTGTTTGACTGCCCCTGTGTGACCAAGGCGGCACCTGCTGCTCCAGTGATGGATGGCTGACAGAGGTGGTGCAGCTTTCACCCCCTTCATTCTTAATCTGCAGTGATAAACTGCCCCTCATAACAACCACACCCTATGTGAGGGAAAAAATATGCAACACAAGCTGTAGTGACAGAACTCTGACTTTTATCTGATTTAAATGTGATAAAATGTTTAATTCATGAAATATGCAGAAATACGATTGCAGCACGCACGATTCTGCTATGATTGATGGTCAGTCTTCACATCCTCTAATGCATTCACTTTTGTGCCTTCATGTGCATCATCCACACCCGACATAGGGCTCAATTTACTTGTAACACAATGACTTTAACCAATTTATTTGTAATAATTTGTGTAATTCATGCAATATTCGCATGCGGATTTATTATTTTGCTTTTTTATCTTCATCTAAACCCTATTCTTCTCCTCTTCTATTCAGAGAGGAAGTAACAAGCAAACCCTACAGTGACAAAATTATACAACATGGGCCACTTGTGTGACGTTACAATCACTGTGATCTGCCTTATATCTAGCAATCTGTGTAACTGCTGCAATATTTCCGTTCATACTTGTGACTCTGCTGTTGTAATCCCAATGGGACTCAATAAACTGTTTTTCTACGACAGTCGTACCTACGACAATTAATATGCAGCCTAATAAATACATACAATTAATTTCTGATGATAAATAGCTCTCACATTGAAGCTGATGAAATTCCCTACAGCGGTTATTTTTTCTTCATTCGGGATGAGCTACTTCTCGAGCATTGTATAAAGTCAGAAAACGCGTTTGGAAAGAGGACGGACGCCCTTCAGCAGCCGCGGACGTGCGCGCACCGCTGGAGGCAGTCGAGCTGCAGACCGGGGCTCGTACGGAGGAACTCTGGCTGATGTTAGCGGCGGAGAGGAGACGGGGACGGGAGCTGGGTGGGCATGACATATGAGCCAAGTCTGCACAGATACAACAAATACCCAAAGTATGTCTGCGGCAGGGGCGGGCCGATGCTCTGAGGTACTTGACACCGATGAATGAGAGCACAGCTGTATACTCTCCCGGTTTTGATTTTCTCGTTTCCTTCCCTCTTCACAGTGAGAGGAGACCGACACGCAGCTTTGCTTCACCCTGCTTCAGTCTGGCAGGCGTCAAGGTGCTGCAGGCAGGGGAGGGACGGAGGAACAGCCGCTGTTTAATTAACTATCTTACGCAGAGCAACGTGTCGGCTTTTACCGAGTGACCGCAGACAGACAGGAGACACACCGGAGAGGACACTATGTCAAAGGAGGCGAGAGGAAAAGGTAAGGGGGACACTACATTGGGTAGTCTCGTGCTAACAGGTAGAGACGTGCGTCTCGTGCTGCTGGATGTTGGCGCGCACAGCCGCGTGCTGCATGGATGGAGACAATCTGGAGGAATGCGCGAGGAAACGTACCTCCGCACGTCAAAGAGCCCGGGCCGGTGGACTGTCCATCCCGGTCTGCTCTTGTTTATGTCTGTCTTCAATTCAGTCAGGCTATCCGGTCTGCCGCTGCGCGTGCAGGTGTTTGCACCGAAATTAGCCGGTTCAGTGACGCTGCAGGGTCAAATGTGAGAAATAGGACCACATACTGGCACGTGAGCTGTTTTTGGTGACCCGCAGACACACCTGCTGTCCCCAGGTCACCGGTGTGTGCGATTACAGCTGTGAGCAGCCTGTTGTGTGTGTGACCCGCTCTCTACGGTAATGTGGGGGTGACTCTATTTTTAGTAACAGCTATTGAAATTCAGGATGTGACCACACAAACAAACTTTAGATCTGAGAGTGACGCTGAAATCCACAATCAGGTCACAGAGTTTATGAAACCAGGAGCATTTTACTCTCGTATCAGCATCAGACAGTATTAGAGATAATTAAAAATAAAAAAGAATAACAGAGTTCAGTACGTTAATAGCAGCCATTTTTTCATGCAGCTGATTTGATTGTTAAAATTAATCTGTGGAATGTTGAGTCATTTCTGTATCATTAGAGGGTTATTGTTGTCATTTAAAAGATGATTTTGCTGCTCAAATGTGTCACCTGTTGCATTGTGGTGTTGGGTTAATTCATCAAAAAAATCATTGCCTTAGCTCTTGCTTTGTTTATTGTTATGCTCACCTCTTTCTCTGCACCATCATCAATTTATTTCAGCCCTTGTGTAAGGTATCAGACTGCTGAGAGCCACATTTTTCTCTTTTTTTTTGTTTCTACCTTTATTTATAGACTGGTTCTTAATAGTTTTTTAATGTTGGAGAGAAATCATAAGTACATATCAAGTGGGTGTGAGACCAGATTGACCATGTGAGCAGAAGCAGGGGCGCTGCTCTCCCTCAGGTCCTACGTTTATTTCCCTGTGTGGTAATTGGTCTGCCTTGCTGAAGAGCCTTTGAGCAAGTGACTGAATGTCGTCCAGCTTCGGGCTTGCTGTTCTGCATGTGGCCTTTGTGCTCTGACCTTTTCCAATGGATGGGGACTTTCCCTGCAGGGATCAATTTAATATCAGATCATGAATACCCTCAGTAGTGACAAAAATATAACAACAGACAGAGGATTTTACTAAGCGTTTTTCAGGCTTTAAGATATTTGCTGTCTACTTTACAGTAACATACTTGATTTGAGGGTGCAGAGGGATATGTATTTAAGAAAAAAAAAATAAAGTGCCAGGCTAAGATCAGGTGTTGCATTAAATCTCTATTTAATCTGTGGAAGTCCTAGTTCAGCTTTTGTATATATACATGCTGCTTCCAGTGAGTTACTCCAAGCAAACAACAATTTTTTATGGCTGCACCATTGAAACCAAGTGGAATAATTCAGCTTTTCTGCATCATTTTCACATTTTTCCAAGCTTTGTCAGACATACTGAATTCTTGTTAGGGGAACTCCAATGAAAGTCACTTCAAATTCTGTTTACAGGGCTTGGGGAAGACTACTGCAAGTGTAAAAAAAAAAAAAGAAGAAAAAGTAAAAAGCCTTTTGTGGCTTCAAAAGGGGCTGCATAATATCTGATAAGATGCCTCATGTGATGTCCCTTGACTCAGTGTCAGTTGGGGCTGAGGATAAAGTTTGAATATAAAAAAAAATAGTGACTGGAGTCAGAAATAAATGACTCCTCCAACACTCTGCTTGAGACTGGCAGCTCAAGGTTAGATTATCCAGTAAAGACACCACAATCACCAACTGAACTGTTGACAGTAGAGTTGCATTGAGGGTAATCGTAGGCGTCAGGTTTTGACGAGTAAGTGTGCTTAGAATAAAAAGATGACATTTAATTCTGTTGTATTGATTTTAATCTTTTTTGAGTCCAACAGTAAAAGTGCAAGGCTACATCAGTGGAGTACTCGTTGAAGAAGCACTGGCAATGTCATGAGAATCTGAAAATATAGTTGCGAGGATCTGAACTAACACTGGCAGCACAGTGAATTCAGCATGAGATATAAACCAAGATAAGGGTTAATAAAAAGTCTTATTCATGTTACAAACAGAGAGTAGACAGATAGAGTACAGACAGTAAATAAATACAAACATGAGATGCTGAAACTCCTTTTCATTCCAAAGCTGAAGTTCAGCTATTTGAGGTACAGTTTGTAGAATTTGTTTGCATATTCATTACACGTTTGGCAGTTTGTTTAAATATCCATCTCAGCACATATGTCAGGTGCAGCCTTGAAAGGTCAGCAAGTGTTTGCTTAGCTCTAGAAATCAAGCCATCAGTTTTTTAAGTAGACTATCTCACAACACCTTGAATTCTCTGAATGCACAGAAAAACAATATTTATTCTTAACAGCTGCAACCAGGTGTCTCCCACATTTAATCTTAATCATAGTGCTTTGAGCCTCGGCGTAAAATTCACTGGCTAATGGAAATAACACTGTGAGACCTTAAATTATTTCAGCAGAGCTCTAAAATCATGTTAACCCTGCAATGCCTCTGCAGGCCAGAGGCAGAGTGATGACAGCATGCAATATGTGTGATGTTGCTGTTAGTGCGGTCTCATCTCAAGCATGAAGTTCATGATTAAATATCGCTTGACTTCAGTTAACAATGTGCATAGTCAAGCTCATAGGAATAGTCAAATTTCTGCCCATATGGACGGATTTTTAATTTCATGACTTTCACTTATGTGTGCAGATCTTATCTCATCATTTCAATTATAATGCGGCTGCAGGGGGACCCACACTTAATTCTAATTTAAAAATTTCTGTCTTGATACACTTGAGAGGAAAAATCTGCATTGCTCCTTAGAACAAGGACTGAATGGATAACATAGGTGTGCAGCCTATTTCTTTATTAAAGTATAACAATCAGCTTTTATGGACTATCTGAGCTTTTACAGTTTGCGGTGTCTTTTTTCAGCCTCTGCAGAAACATGGCCTAGTGCCCAGATTCACCCACTGTCAATTAAAACAGAAGAGAGCCCCAGTTTTAATCATCTAAATATTGAAAGATAATTTGAGCAGAGTAATAAGGATTTAGGCATTACGAGGGCGGCGCTGAGTGAAGCTTCCGGACTCAAAATAAAGCAGGTGTGACTCAAAATTCCAAGGTTATTAATGGATCTCTCATGAGGTTCAAGGGATGGCGATGTCCATCTATCATTCAGCTGGTCCACTGTTTGTTCCTAAAATAACTCAACAGCTATTTGATGGATATGAAATTTAGTACAGATGCTGATTGTCCTCAGATGATAAATTATCATTTAGCACCAACATGATTATCATTATTTGGTGGTTGTTATGAGGGTCATTATTTGAATTTATGCAATAAAATATATTGATATTTTCTCAATAACTCGGTATGAAACTTTGTTAGCAGACATTCATGTTTCTTGGAGGATGAATCCTAATGACTTTGGTTTCGGACTTACCCTCAAGCATCATCACAAAGTTGATATTTAGAGTTATGAATGAAATTTTTTGACAAATATTTGATGGATCCCCATTAATTTTTGTCTAGACTTTGGTGAGTCCTGGACTTTCCCTTAAGCCTCACTATCAGAACCAAATTGTAGTGTTAATTGGCAAATGTTGGAACGCTAACATGCTAAGACTATGAGCACAATAAACATCATACTTTCGAAACACCAGCATGTTAGTGTTGTTATTGTGAGGCTGTTAGTATGCTGGCATTAGCATTTAGATCAAAGCAAAAGTGTGGATAATACAACGTCACAGAGCTGTTAGCTTAGCTGTAAATCTTGTTGAATAATCACTCAATGGGACCAATTGGCTGTCAGCCATCTCCCAAAATGTTTTTTGGTTAATTTTACTTGCTAAAGGGAAACACAGATGCTAAATCTCAGCTTTGCTCTGCTTCTCATTCAGATACTTTTCACCTGCGTGCATCTCAGTCCTTTAATTGGCCACTGAGGAGTTACATGACAGCAGAGGGTGCATCTTTTAATGGGAGCCACAATTTAACCAGCTGGTGTGGGAATTCAAACCATAAACTCTTTAGTGACATGTCTGTTTCTGTATCCTGGAGGCTTCTTTCGCCCCATTGCATGAGCTGCGGCTTTAAGCCAGACAGGTATTGTGCTGCCAAATCTCTTTAAGAACTTTTGCCTTTCTAATCATTCTTGATAATCTTCGTCATCCCCTCCTCCCAGAGTGTAACTGACCCCTACTGTTTGTCCTCTCTTAGACTTCCTGCACCATTCTAGGACTCAGTGTGAGGCACAGCATCATTTTGCATTCTCTATTTGTATTTGATGGAGGTAAATGGCTCTGAAGGTTTTTTTTTTCAATTGCTGTCTAAATAAAATGAACGAGTTGCCTACCTGGTGTTTTGCTGGGATTCAGCATCAAGCTAAAAATAGAGCTCAAGGATGCTGATGAACAGTCTCGCTCTCTTTCTCCTCACTACATTCGCTCTCTGTGCAGGTGAATAAAGCGAATGCTAACCATTTGCTAGTATTTCATTGTTAGGATCTGATTTGATGCTGTCAGTGATTACGCAAACCCAGGTCTTATGGCTCACTTGTACAGTATTATACTGCAGCAGCTTGCTGTATGTTTTGTCATCATACTGGCAAATTGTCCCCAGACAGCCTGCTCAACAAGCAGAACCACAATGTTCTCTGAATTCTACAGAGACGTGTGCTAATGCATTCAGCCTGTGACCTCTGCTTTTTTATTTGATCATACAAAACAGTGTTAATTTAAATTTAATAGCTGTTTGTCATGGGGAAGCACACTGGGCCTGTGTCAGGGAGCAGCTACTCACAATGCACACAGCAGCCGGCCCTCCGCTATTTGAGGCTCACCTGGAGCCGGGCACCAGTCGACTTGTTGTTTGCCACAGACAAATGTCCTGACGTCACACTGGTTTGTGAATAAAGAGTTGAAGGCAGAAACTGTGTGCTTTTTTCCCCCCCTTGCCTTCAGATTTCTGTCCAAGAAGACACTCTAAGACTCTAGAAGAGACTTTTTGAGGGCACAATTACTCAGCTCTCTACTAGCCTCTTAACAGACACATTCAGTCTAATATCCGCTGGTGCTGACAGCAGGGAGTTAAGTGTTTTGGGAAGATTCATACATTTTGTGTCTCTGATGTTTTTTGTCATTGCCGATTGACTGAAAGCACCGTCAGAGAGCATCCAGTTGAATTGTCAGTCGGTCACATTGTCTTCTTGCTTTTTTAAATTGTCCATTTTAGACTTGAGTAACAGATCAATAACACATAATACATATAGTCAGTTCATAAGTAGATCAACAGAACATTAATAAGCAGCAATTTTGATAATGAGTTGATCGTCTCAATCATTTTTCAGTAACAATGGCAAAAGAACATTGAGAACATTTCCATCTTTTCTTTGATTTAAATGACAGTAACTGAACATTTGTCTGACAAGACAAGCAATTTTGAAGGCGTCACATTGGGCTGTTGGAATTCATGATAGGCATTTTTTAACATGATTGAATAATTTACTGTCTAGTCAAGAAATTAACCGCCGGATTTATCAATGATAAATATAATCATTAGATGCCTTAGCCTTAGTCTATAGATAGCTTAAAAACTACACAACACTGGATGCAGTTAGACTGCTGTTGAAGTTAACAGTTGTTTTTGAAAAGCTTATACAAAAGTATAGGATGTAGAGTTAATGATTCATTGTTACAGGATCTTTGCTCTCTCTTGACACTCTCATATGGTCGTTCTTAGCCCAACTGGGAAGCTGTTTTCAATACAAAAGCCCTGATAAGCCCACAAACCCAAACCTTGCACTGAAAACACTCGTAGCAATTTACCGGTGATCAAAGTTAAGAAATTGGGTGCTTAAGTGCTGGATATTTTTCTAAGGAGTTGGTTGGATGCCAAAAATAGATTGAAAAGAGTACTGAATATTGAGCTTAAATCCACCAGGACAGAAACACAGCTTAAAATGAATGCTAATGCTGCACTGAGTCTTTTGTATGTGTGAATACTTGAAGGTCCTGTGTGTAGGATTTAGGAGGCTCTGCTTGTAGAATATGGCAGAAATGAAATATAATAAAACAATATAACACCACGATTCTTCAACAGTCCAGATGAACAAACCAAAACTAAAATGGGCCCTCTGTGTTTTCCATGAGTCTTGTGTTCCCTGTAGGTTCTCTTACATGCTTGAAAGGAGAAGTTGAACAGGGCATTTTCAGCCAGGTGTAAGCTGCAACTTCACTTCTAGATGCTGCTAAATCCTTCACACTGGACATTTAAACACTGTGTTCACAGGTAATTACACCTGCTCTCAGGTGGTCAAAGATCAGCTACAGGAGGTTTAACAACAAGCCGAGCTGGCCATAGTGTGTTTTTCAGCTGCCATAGAATTACATCCATATAAATATGTTGTATAAATTAAATTTAAAGCTTGCTGAAGATATACTGTAGGTAATTCATCACATTGAAGAGCATGCTTTTGTCAAGGGCATGGTGCTGCAGTACAGGGACTATTTTACACTCTTGGTGTTTAAGATGCTTGAAGAGAGAAAATAAAAACAAGTAATGCTAGCTTTTAAGCTAACTTGTCTCTCTATCCTCTCACATCAAACATAACATAACATAACAATCAAAACCTGTGTTATATAGGAAAATTCATACAGTCAATACACAGTTTTGATCTTGTCACTGACCCATTTGCATGTCCAATTTTAAGTCATACCAGCATGTAATGTAAACCTTTCATGTGTAGTTGTCCTCAGGAAGAATATACATGTGGTCATGGATACATAGACAGAAAGGGAGAGTGTACAGGCTTAGTAATGATGGCTATCACCTCGTCGTAGCGTAGCAGTCCATTAAGAGTCGATGCAAGCGCTGATCTGCATAGCTGCAGTGCAGATAAATAGCATCCAGGAGGATAATGTGTGGAAGCTAAATCTGTGACTGATTCAACATTTTTGAGGAGAGATCAATCTCTATGTCTCTCACTGGCTGCAGAGATCGATTTTTACTGTGTGCTGAAATGAGGTTTAATTAAATTAGAGGACAGGCTATTAATAGCCGTTTCCAGCTCACAGAGGACCAGAAAGACTTTATTGTTTACCTTTTGTGGACTGTCGGATGTTCACTGAGGTTTAAACAGATTTAGCAGCCCTGGAGTCACTGTCTTTGCCTTTTCATTGCTCGGATTTCTGTGTGTTTGTCTTGTCAGGTCCATGTGATTTCCATCTTTAGAGGGACACGCTGCATGTTAAAATGAGAGACAAAGGGACTTGGTATTCCCTCCCCTTTCTCCATCCACAGATAGAAAACATTATTGGATTTCCTCTGAACATGGTAGATATCACTTTCTGCTGTTGTCTAATATTCACTCAGAAGAGCTTTGCATCATCAGAGCCCTCCTGCCCTTCCTCTCTGCATGAAAGCAGCAGTGTCATCACTTATGACGTGGTAGCTCTTTTGGGTGACGTTAGTTGCTTAGAGTTCCTTGGATAATAAATGCTGCTAATTACAAAATGAGGAGATTGGCACTAGAACAGCTTACAGACCATCTGGGTAGTCCAGAAGCAAGGGCAGTGAGAGCGAAAGCTTCAAAAAGGAGAAATTCCTTTAGGATGGTAGCAACTGATGTAAAGCTGATTAGGTCTGTGATTAGGAGGGATTCCTCCTATGGGGCCACCCATAACGCTGGGGGGCGGCCCAGCTTATTATTCTCAAAACCTAAAGTACTTAACGAATACATTCTTTTGTGGGGAGAAATGATGAATCTGTTGATCTGGGTTTAAGGCTTATTTACACCCGGCCCATTGCACTCAATTCTGCTTAGTCTGATTGGTTGATAAAAAATGCTATAAATTAGTCTTGTCAACATAAAACATGGAAAAATTAACTGCTCTTAAGTTGAAGTTATTTCTCAGATAGTCTATGTTAATACATCGTTGTTAGGCTAGGGACTAGTATTGTAATTTGTGCTCGGTCTTTGATATGTTGGTTGTTAGTTTGGAGCTGAGTTAAGGCTCAGTGAGTTAAAATGAGCACTCTTTGTCCCATTAGTGTGGGAGAGTTAAAAACTATGAAAATGAGTTTGATTTTACATTCTATCTCATCATTTATTTTGTTACACCGTACATCTACTGTGATTAAAATATATTTAAATGTATTTTTTTGTTCTTGTTGGGTGTTAATTTGAAAGTAATATGATCTAAATGATCTCAAAAATCACATGCATCAGGTCTGCATATCTCTCCCCTCCAAAACTAAAAGACCAAGAATTTCTTTACCTGTGAACATCATCGATTGTTTAACCAATGAGAATTTTGTTGGACAAGATTACACCAACCAGCTGACCACAAGAGGTCAGTCATAATAGAAACTGGTTTAAAATTTGGCAAAACATCCCTTTGAGCTCAAAAGTTGGTGTGTAGATAAAAGCAGAATGCAGAAAACCCCAACACTTTTTTAAATAAATCCCGATGTATTAGAAGCATGTGTGGTAAACATCCACTGAACAAACAAAAATGGCAACTGATGAAAATATCTGATCTTCATGGAACGATGGGCGTCTTCAGATGTCTCAAGATGCAGTAATTATTTGTTGAGTTGATACACTGAATGAAATCAACCAGTTCAATTTTAGTAACACTATGCTGTGCTTCAGTAAATATTTTAGGCAGTCTAACTTGACTTTGTTATCTCCATTCCTGTGGATCTATAATCCATTTTGTTTTAGGAATTGTAACATTTTCCACTTGATTTATGCCTCTTTGTGGTACAAGTGCAGTTTTGAAGGGAAAACTTATGCATACATCCTCTGAGGTTCATGGAAATGATGCCCTTCTGTGAATGCCACTTGCCAGATGAATTCAGCTGCAATTATAGCCAGCTGCACGATGAACCCCATGATGATCAGACCCAGTGCAAGAGACCCAGTGGCACCAGAATCAAATTAAATGCTCATAAACCTTTGAACTGTGATTTTCATATATAATATCTCCTTTAAACCCACTGAGGCCCGAGGTGTTAAAGCTCAATTTGTGAGATAATTTGTCCTGAGACAGTCATCCTCTGAATAGATTCATAAACACACACTGAATAGGCTTTTACATTATCTTGTTCTTATACATTTTGTTTGTTTATTTATTGTTTTATCACCGCTTTTCCTTTTAATATTTCATTACCTTCAAAAGTTCAATGTATAAATTAATAATATACATTTCCAACTCATTCTTTGTACAGCTGCAGGCAGTTGTTCAGTCCAAAGATAGATGTTACCTTCTTAGTAGGATTTTCAGCTTAGTCATGGCATACATATACATGGGGGAGATAAAAAGATGAATGACTTCAATTATCAATCTTTCAGGAGCTGCACTCGAGCTATTTCTTGGTTTTATCCCGGTTACCATTCTGAATCTGTCCTCTAAGCTTCTCTTTAATGGAACATTTTCCATTATTATAACAACCATACAGGTTAACTTTGCTTTTCTGAAATAGCCTAAAATCATAAGCATTTTTTGAGCAATTTACAATGAGAATCAATAGAAAATACCATATAGGTAAGAAGTTGTAGGGTTTGTTTCAGGATAATAACTTGAGTCAGAAGAGTGAGTTATTCTCTCACTGTAGGTATCACTTAACCTATGAGTGATGCTGAATGGAATATGCTCAGATTTACTTAAATTGTAAATATTCACTTAGAAAAAGGTAACCTGATTTTGCTCTTTGATCCATCCAATAAAGACAGATTTATGGATTTGTATACAATTACTCTTACCGAAAAAAACAGATTTTTCTGACATTTTCATATTCCTTTGAAAAAAATCTGATCCCTCTAACAGAAATCGAGAGGCATCTGCTTCCTTCCCTCCTTTGTTTGACACAAATTAACTAAAGCATCCACAAGTTATTCACACAGCCAGTCAAATACCCTGTAAGCAAAACCAGGTGGCCTCTGTTGTTGAAGAGTCAATTGGAGGGTGAAAGATGCATCCCACTAGATTTTCTTTTGCAGCAAGCTTAGGTGATTCTACTCCGGTGGAGTCAGTTTCTTTCTTTGTAAGCTGCTTAGAGCAGAAAATTAGACCAGGCCAAGTTACTTTTTGCTGTTTTGTGTGGTTCAGTACTTATACTTCTCTTGGCATGTTTTTGTATCAGATACTGTTTGTATCTGTTTTTGAGATCCACCAAATATGTTTCTATTACCTTAAAAAAAGATTTAATTGTCTTTGTGTCACTTTGATGAGCCACCAAATAAAGATTTCTTCATATGCATTGCTACTATCAGTTTGCAATGTAGCTATTTAGCTGCTCAGCTAGTATTTGTTAAATATATTAACTCATGTGCAACAGGTAATTCTGGTGGTTCTTAAGCAAAAATACATAGTTTATTTGCCTATGTGTCTGGAAGGATCTGCCTCTATCAGCCTGACGTAAATGTCATCATCTGTCTGTGTCTGCAGGGCTCATCCTAAAATTTTTGATGCAAATGACTCAATCAAACACCAACACCAACATACTGTTCAGCTGACTAAGACGAAAAGGAGCATTAGCTATTATTGTGCATCTCTTTACAAATAAACAACCATGAACTACAGGCCTCAGTGTAAAATGTACTGACTAAATGTGACTTCACTAGGACTTAAGTTTTTTTTGGTAAACCGACCAGTTTATTTTTTGGCCACTTGGGAGCAGCACATCAAAACAAAAATACAACATTAACATTAGTTAGCAATATTTTGAGAACAGCTTTGACAAGTTAGTGTAAAATTCTCATTAAATACTCATGACATTTCACTCATGGAAAACCTAACTTACCTATTTACTTAACAGCTTAAGTTCTTTGTTACACTACTTCTGTTTCTCAGAACAGTTTGTCTTCAAACAACTCAAACACCTTTAACACCCGCATGTCAAATATTCTATATTAAAATAAAAAAAGGAAAACAAACAGACACACTGTGGTTCAAGAAACAGTGACTGTACTGTTTCTAAGAGTGTAATGACCATTGATAGCCACAATACTGTTAGTCCCGATGACTGCACACGGTTCTCCTGAAGTCCTGTCCTCAAAGTGAAGCTTTGGGGTTCACACGCCCTCCAATTCTCTGATCCAAACCTAATAAGTCTTTATTACAGGCAAACAATTGATTACTTAAAAAAACAGCTAGGATAGAGCGTGTGAAGCATGAAAGCTAAGTATGCATTCAGCTAACGGGTCCCTGAGTAGTGCGTTGACTGAATGCAAACTAATAACAAAGCTCCACTGTGTTTAGAACCACCTGATAAAGTATATTCACTCTTCTCTCAGCTCTGGTTTTGGTCTCCAGCAACTTCTGAGAAAAATGGCCCTGGAGCCAACAAATGTTCCTGTATTAACCGGCTAGTTGCTCACTTTGTCTCCCTGTTGCTTTGTGCTAGACTTTCAGAGTGCAGTGGACTCATTAGAGAAGAGCTGCCGTCTGCAACTACAGAAAGTGTTAAGAGCAGCTTTAAAATAATAAGAGACCTGCATTGCAAAAAAGCTCTTATTTCTTAATTAAATGCACCTTTTTACCAAGTAGCATTTCCAGAGGCTATTCTCACAGTAGACACAGAAAATTCATAAGACTGAGCCATACATCCAGCTTGTAAACTGAAAGCCGCGCTGTCAACTTTTGACCCTGTAGTCTCCTTTGACGAATGAAAGTCTCAACACCACAACACACATGCAGCACTGCGGCCATGAGAATCATACCTGCATGCAGGATATTGAGGGCATAACCTGTGATTGCAGCAGAGCCGCTAAAGTAATCAATGCTGTCAGCCCACAGTTTGAACCGGCTGCAGGTTTCTGTGTAACCCCTGTTGGTTGTAGATAATGGAAAGAAAAGGATGAAAGAAGAATGAGATGAATCACATGCAGGCATGTGTTGTCTGGCTCTGAAGTTAAGCCTTTAAGATACCTGCAAGGAGATTTTCTTTGAACAAAGCCCAATGAAGTGCAAGGCCCCTATTCTTCATCTCTCCCTCTTTCACTGTCAGTTTTCATGAGTTGCACAGTCGTTTTTCAAAAGACGAGCTGTTTGGCTGTGCAGGCTTTACTTTTGGAGCAGCATGATCAGAGTAAGTGAGGGATCGCTAATTGGTATTTTTTTTTTGAACACTGAAACTGAATTAAAACATATCAAATTAGTGAGAAGGAGCAGAACATCCAAACAGAAGCCTTTTTAAGAAAATAATAAATCAGCTTTGGTTGAGCAGGCACTTAAGCAGGATTCTCTAGCTCACAAATGCTTGTTATGGCTTAGACAGATCTCTGTTTTTCTCTTTTGATATGTACTTAGACCAAAGTGATGTTTTAAAGTTATTTTTTAATACAAATACACATAGACTACTTTTTCTAGTGAGCCATTTTTTAGTACTTTGTCTTAAATTCATTCAACATGTTCACACAGTTGAAATGACAAAAATGCGCAGAATGTTTAATGATGTGGTTGACTGCAGGTTTGTGTTTAGTGCTTACTGGCATTAACTAGGATGGTGAACATGGTAAAACATTAAACCTTCTAAATATTAGTCAGTAGCAGGTTAAGGTCCTTGTAGGCATGTTCTTCACTCAGTGGACATCTTGACACCCGGACAATAATTTTGATGAAGCAGACAAAGTCCTTCTTTAAATAAACAGAGAGTCAAAACTTTTATTTCAATGGTCACTAGAACATTAAAACCACAGATATGGTGTTGGCCAGCCAAGACTGATTTAAAATTCCTCAAAGTTATGTGACTTTGTGGCAAAAAGAGGTTTGAAATTAGTCCAGAGTGCAAACAGGGTTGACTAGATAGTTTATATGTTGTAAAGTGGAGAACCGGCTTTTGAAGGAAAGGGGCAGAATGTGTTTCACATTATTTCTATTCATAATTCTTCAAGTGGTCATTTGGGCTCTTGTTACATCTCTGGTTCAGCCTCACAGAGCTGCGATCACGGCTGTAATCTGTTGAGGTCCTATAAATTGGCATAAATAAAAAACTGTAGCCTACAGATCCTACATTAACAAACACATGATGTTTTGTGTGATTGTTTAAAATACTTGACACTGTGTAATTTCTTTTCAGGAGGTTTAAAGCAAGCACTTTATTTCCCTCCATTAGTGCTTTGCAGAGAGCTTTTATCTTTAAATTATTAAACAAGAAGTACATCACCAAACAATGCAACACTTGCTTGAAACTAAAATCCAATTACACCACTGATTTCTAATAACATCGCTAAGTGAAACAACCACACAGATTGTCCAAGAGTGGAATTTATACACGGAGGAGCATTTCCCTCTCTGCAGTTCTCGACATTCAACCCTGATCGACTTGCCAGCTTGCAGTGATTGGCTGTTAAATGTGAAAAAGAGGGACATCCCCCTACTATTGACAAAATCTTCCCGCTCCTTATTGTTGGCCTCCAGCTACAAGCAGGGTAGTCTGCTCAGATTTGCCCTCCTGCTGGTTGTGTGATCATAATCTGGAGTTCTTTCAAGCATTCACTCAGTATATATGAGGATATGGGCTCCCTGTAGTGCCCGACAGGGAGGTACAGCAATCACTTCCATTACTCAATGGGAGAGGTACCACTCGGTGATAGGCACTTCAGTGTGAGGCTTCAGCCACACAAACCATGGGTTACATTTCTTAAACCTTTAGGTATTCAAAGTGCATGTACAGCTACGTGGGTAAACTGAGAGGACAAACAGAAGTAAAAACCAGTGTGTGTGTGTGTGTGTGTGTGTGTGTGTGTGTGTGTGTGTGTGTGTGTGTGTGTGCCAGCAGTGGGTGCACTGAATAAAAGAGGTGCTTTAAAATCACTTGATGGACCTTATAAGGTGGCTGACAGTGTAGCCTCTGCACTCAGCAAATTCAATCCCGTGATGGAGGGAGCAGTTTGCTGGTTGTTTAGGTCAGAAGCTGGCTTGGGATGGCCAAATCGGCAGACTTTTGATTTTTCAAAGTAAATCTTTTCCATGGCTCTCGCTGTGCACACCATCAGCTCCACTTCCCACTCGGCATGTGCTTTCTGTGACTACTGAGCTCTCAACGTCTTGGCACACCGGAACGCCTCTGCCTGCACAAATGCCTCCTCAGGATGGCTCCTTCAAATCCTCAGTCAAGTAGAAAGCACATAGGAGAGAGACAGGTCAGCTTTTAGATGCGAGCCACCAGACAATCTGTAGTCCTACTAGCATGTGTAAAAGAGTGTATTTCAGTCTAATTATCTAATGTTGGTTGCAAATATGTGCATGTACCTAACTAAAATGCCTAAAATAGTAAGACAGATTTGGAAGTAACGCTGCCCTGCTGGCCACATTTTTTATGTGTAGGCTAACACTGGCAGCTTGGTCCTGATCTTTTGGATTTTGGTAATTTTATCGCAGCCGGTGTTTATCTAACAAAATTTTTAATTTGCAAAACACCTTCTAAAAATGCATCTCTGTTTCAACATCAAGAGAAACAAAATGGTTTGCAATTATAATCAACAAAGTATAAACTGAACCTCGGTCCTGTTCCTCCACCTGTGTGAGCTAAACTTGCGTAGAATACAAAGGGTATACTGCCATAAAGTTGAATGGCCGCACAGAACTTAATGAGCCCTAAACGGCCATGTAGTAGCAATGTTGTTTCCTAGTTTTCCTGCCTTTCTCATGGACCATCATCTTGAAACAACCTATTACTGTAAACTGTGCAGGATGTGCAGTGTTGAAATGAGCTTGAAAGACGCTGAACAAACACCCTCAGTGTGTGTGAGCATGTTTATGTGTTTGAGCTTAGTAAACATTTTGTGAATACAGTTGCAGCTCAAATGGACCAACACTCAATGCGCAGATAGACCTATATCATCAGATAATATCCCATTCAGAGAGGGAGGCAGAGGCAACTGAGATATGTCTGATGTAAATTTTCCCAGAGGAGGTACGCTCGCCAGCTTGTCTGCTGTTTGATTGAACTCTGCTCTCAACAATTTTGACACACTTGCAGCAAAACAGAATAATGTGCTGCAATTACAATGTGGTAATTACCTACATTTTGGATAAAAGTTTTCTGAAAATTCTGCTTGTATTCATAGCTCCTGTTCAATTTGTTGAAGAGGGTAAGACATGTTTTAATTTCTACAAAGAAAAGCAGTGTTTTGCTGAAAAACAGTAATCATCTTGATGTTTTGTTCAGTAATTGCTTGTTTATATATGAGCAGAAAATTTCATAATTTTGCCAAATTGTCTTGTATATATTGAACTCCTCCAGCGGCAGTTTAGTTGACGTTAATTAGCACTCAGGGGTGGTATATAAGGAATGACTGTAAAATGAAGGAGAAATGCTGCTTTTGGCAGGCAGTGCTGCTGCTGGTCTGCATGTTGATGCACAATCAGTGCTCACACAAGGAGGACTGAGCTAATCCTCGCCTGAGCCTCCTCACTTGTCATCCAATGCGGGCCGAGATGACAGGGGTAAAGGCGCCGTAGTGGTTCAGGGATGCTGAAGCCCCAGGAGAGAAATTTGCTGACGGGCAGAAGCTGGAGAGCTTCAGCCTATCCCTAACTTGATAGGCATGTTAACTGTGTATGTCCAGGATGTTGTGATTCTCCTTGTCAGGTTGCTTAGTCGTTCCTCCACAGAGTGTGTAAGATGTTTTAGCATCTACTAGTGAGGTTTCCTATGTAGAAGAACCTATGGTGGCTGCTTAACTTGCAAAAAATGCAGAAGGTTTTTTTTATTAAAAGTCAGTGTTTGTTTTTTCTATTCTGGGCTACTGTTGAAACATTGGGATGCAACATGGCAGAGTCCTTGGAAGAAGATCTCATCTCTGTGTAGATACAAAAGGCTCATTCCGAGGACATGAAAACAGGGTGGTTGTTATTATTAAATTATTAATACACTTATTAAAATATACTTGCGATTATTATATCCCATTTCTGCCATATTCTTCATAAACCCTACACACTGGACCTTTAAAAGTTCCTTCAATAAACACTTTTTATGGAAATAAATGTTAGGTATTGAAACCACCAAAAGTAAAAGTGCTCTTATGCAGTTTTTCCCACTGTTCCTGTTGCATTATAGCCATGCACCAATGTGCAAGCATACTATCATTTCAACGGATAAAGTGGAGAATAAATCCTTATTTATTTATTTTAATCTTGAATTTTAATAATTTGACTCTGCAAAGTAATTCACAAATAAAACTGTCATAATAAATATTGTGAATTAACAAAAGTAGAATATTTTGTTTACAAGGGTTTTATATCTTGGTACTTTACAGCAGCTCTTGTCAACAAATGGAAAGTGCTCTAAATCCCTTTTATCCCTGCTCTGGTATCAGAAGGTCGTAAAAAACACTGCCTGGCTTCCTTGCTGAGACACTTGTGTGCTGTGACACCGCTCAAAGAAAAGTCCATTTGGATCTTTCACCTGCTGTGATACTCAAAAGGCCATCTTCCCCCACCTGGGACGTTCACACTTTGCTCCTCACTCTGAATTTTATAGAGCTATCAGCCAAACGGAAAAAAATATAAACATGCTTACTTTGTCTAGCCTGGAGTTCTGAGATGAATGGCACGACCCTGTCCGTCACTCCTCCAGCCTAAAAGCAGAGTGTCTGTCTAATTTTCTTTTTCTGACCCACAGGATCACGAAAGCACAGCGCCACACATTGGTGTCTGCAGAATATCGCACAAGAATCCGTTGACAGCTCTGATGAGGAGTTCTTTGATGCCAGAGGTTAGTATTACATTTTATTTTCCCATTTTATGCTGTCTTCACCTCCTAGTATTCATATCCCTTCAACAGTAATAGCCTCAGAAATAGTGTAAACTTCAGTAGGAACATTTTAGACTGACCCTTTTCCATCAAATGTGCTTACTTGTGACTCCTTTTCAACTAAAGCACTTGGGTAAAAAGTAAAATGTGGTCATCGACATGGGGTCTGATTTTATTTACAAGTTTATTTTGGTCCTGCGTGGTCCCAGACACTCTCAGAAGTTGCCAACAGTGGCAGTTTGTGACTGGTCAAGCAGACCACAACAAACACAACAGTGGTCTTTATTTAACATCTGCATCTGTATCGATCAGGATCAGCAGTGGATGAACAGAAAAGAACAAAGGAGAACGCTTGTTAGATAAACCAACATGTTGAGCTCCTAGGTAGCGTTTGGAGAGAATGAGTAAGAATAATAAATGACAAGACTAGAAGATTTCTCAGCAGCCATACAGATGCTGCACAGAGTCAAACAGTGCAGGAAAAACAGGAGAAAAGGTAAACAACAAAAAGGATCACAATCAATGCTGTGGTATAAACTGAAAAAATCTCTGGTCTTAAGCTCTTTGGTCTCAGAGGCTCAGGATTGTCCTTAAGCATATATCTCCCGTACACACATCTGAAACCATGTCACCAACACTACGTTGCTTTGTGTCCAACAGCCACTCCCTTTACTCGCCTATCAAGTAAGAAGACAGTTACTGTACTTATGTTATTAGTTATTAGCTGTTTATTGTCTTGATTAATCATTTGGTCTGTTAAATGTCTTGTTTTGCATAAGAAACACTTTGTAACTTAAACATATTCAATTCACTGTAGTCTAAAAAACAAGCAGCCAATAGACAACTAAGAAGCTCTAACTGGGGAAAACTTGCAATATTTCTGGTTAAAATTACTTAAAAGATTAATTATCAAAAAACACCACTGCAGATTATTTTTCTGTCATTCGACTGGTTTATTAATCAAGTTAATTTCTCAGCTCCTGTTAAAGTGGAAGAATCTTGTACCAAAGTATTAAAGACTCTTAAAGGTCAGGTTATGGGAAGCCAGCCCGGCCTCATGGTACCCCTGAGCTTCTGTATAAGACACAGCAGGCTTTCAGCAAATTCTAATCTAAACCCATCTGGAGCAATATGAGAGATTGAAAACATGCTCTACTCGACATAGTAGAAGGATCAAAGTCTCAAAAGGGGGCACACAGGACTTTTCTCTAGGACTCCTGTGCAAAAGAGACAGTGAATTAAAAGACAAATAAGCTGAACTAAACAAAAAAAAACAGTATTTTTGTTGCCTTCCCTTAATAAAACCAATGGACACATAACAGCAATGGTAACGTGTTTTTAAAGGATCTGTGGCAGAAAGGCTTAGTAACATGATGTTGATATTTGAAGAGAACATGTTGTAGAGGAGCAGAGTTACAGGTTGTTTAGTTCATGTGGTGAAAAAAACAGGCTGATGGTCGGCTTTTTTAAAGCTGTGGAAATGTAGGACAACTGCAATGATGAATCACAACATCCAGGGTAATTTTCTCGCCATTACTGTGTGGTCTGGTTTGGTTTTGTATAAGTTAATGTCCATCTGTGGATTGTTGTTATGGCTCAATTTGGTGAAATCGAACTTTAGAGGGGAGCCTGATTGCGAACAAATCAGGGAAAATGGCTTATAAATGGATCATGTATTAACCTTCATCATTCTGAATTGTTTCAAGCTGATTTCACTGTCCACTTAACTGCTGAGGATTCTTGTGAATTTGTTGAAGACATCGCACTGACCAGAAATAGACACACTTGAGAACGTATTCCACCACAAGCCTTTTCTCAGTCCCCGAGGGAGTCCATCAGCGAAAAAAGTGGAACACTTTGCCCACCAATTATCCTCTTCAAGTGCTTATCCCCCCTGAGACTCGAGGTAGAGATACTAATCAATTATGTGTTATTATCAGGACATGTATATATTTTATATTAAGCCAGTCAATAGCCAGGGGTGTGTTGAGAGTTTATGCCATCCTTTTCTGGATAAAAAAGCATATTGAAAATGGAGCTCAGTGGATTAGAAGCTGTATGGAATGTATTTTACTTCATTTTCAATTTGGTCCTTGGAGAAAATTATAGGAGCTTTAGTATAGAGTCACATTGACCTGATTTATTGTATGGAAATTTTGATTTATATGCTTTTCATTCTCTTGTGTCATTCACTTTTACTCTTGTGTTTTGCATTTTCCTTTTCATTCTTCCTGCCTGAATCCTTCGCTTCCCTCTTGTAATTTTGAGTTCCCTCCACTCCCTTTCCCTTGCACATTCTGTTTGCCAAAAAATGCGCGTATGCTGCACGCACGTCGAGAAAGCATTAAATATTTACCCTTATCACAGCTGTCACAGAGCAGAGCTGTGTATAGCTCAAAATGCATTTTGTGAGACCGAAGTCAAGGTGCCTGTCAGCGTCAAGGAATCAGCAGGGGATAAGATAACACATGCTTGTGTTGTAAGTCGTGAACAGATGCACCTCATCATCCTCACACTATCTGCAGCTCGAGATTCCACACGCAGCCATGAAATATTTTTACTGAATGCAAAAGGAAAGTGACACAGAAAGGCATGGAGAGGGAATGCAAAAGCATACAAAGTGCATGGTTTCATGCTAAAAGTTGGAAGAGACAAGAGACAGAAACAACACTTAATTTGACTTCTTTTCATCCAGGATGTCACTGCACCTGACTATAAAAATAGTAAGAACATAACCCCATGAAAGGACAATGTTTTTAATGTTTTGCACTTTATTTTTCTATAATGTGTTAATGAACTTTACAGGTTCTATTGAGTGGATTTTGTTACATTTAGACAGAGCTATGCTAGCTGTTTCCCCTTCTGCCTGGTCCTTTTGTGCTCCAGTCAAACTAAAGGCATCTAAAGGCTGAATCTTCATATTTAATCAACAATCATCAAAGTGTTATTAATCTTCATAAGTTTGTTCTTTTTTGTGCAGTGTGATTAAATTTGAATTTTAAAGTAGCTGTGTTCATATATAATTGTAGCAACAATTTTTCTTTTTTCTTTTCTTGGCCCAGTTAGCTTTCAACTGTTTCATTACACGTTGTATGTGCAAACTAAACAGACACAGTGTAAAGGGTTCACAAGCTTCAGTCTGTCAGGCCATCATTGTGCACCTGACACTGTTTTTTGTGGTGTGTCCTGCAATGTTGGCTGTAGTTGACCCTTGTCTGCAATCTTTGACGGATTCAACATTTTGAATCAGCAGAGCAACCTGCTGGAGAGTAAAAACGATCTGATTGACTGTTTTACCTCTGGATGTCTGAACTGACAGATTCCCTGGGCATGTGCTGTGAAACAGAAAGAAGCCAAACATGGTAACTTGAAACTACTCATCAAACATATTCTCAAATAGAAGCAGTTAACATTTTATTACAATTGTTTTTATTTAGTGAAAGAGTTGTTATAGCCCCATTTAACTGTTTGTATATCCAGGTTTCTAGCTCTTCACTTTCCTTTTTCAGAGATGAATGCAGACTACCTCCACCTGTTTGTCTGGAGAGTTATCTACTACACTGGTGTGTAACATATGTGCTAGTTGCCTGTAGGCTGTAGTTTATGTGATGTCTTTAAGTGCAACTTTTTGGCCAAGACAGTGGGGACTTGAGGTGATGCAGCAGTTAGCTTTTGTCAGTGCTAGCTCTTGCTGGTTTGATGTGTCTGGACCTTTAGAGGTGCTGGTGCATATATCAGAACTGTTGGACAAAGCCAGGTTATCTGTTTGCCCCCTGTTTCTAGTCTTTGTCCTAAGCTAAACTTACTGCATTCTAGTTGTAGCTTCATACTGAACATACAGACATAAACCTCCAAAACAGGACCAGTATGGCTATAAAAAGTCTGGGAACAAAGCTGCCAGTTAATCAATTTTTAAAGTTTCCATTTCCATCTATACTGAGAGATGAATGATGTACAACACAGGGGACCTAATCTTGTGTTCACAGTGTTCAAATCGTTCCCACCTTTTTTTCTTTTTTTTTCAAATTCTCTAAATGCCTTATTATTTGTTCCATTAAAATAAAACACTCAACATTTCACTTTTTCTTTTTTCTCTGATGCTCAGCATTGGAAGGCCTGTGTGGCATACCAGTGCTTTCGAGGTCTCAGGTTGTGAAAAAACTTGCATTATTATTTCAAGTAGCATGAAAGCATGGCCATCAACAAAGAAGCTTCACACGAGAGGGGTTATTTAAAGATGAAATATCACAAAGCTTGTTTAATTTTGCCTCAGAAAAAAAGAAAAAACGAGACACTGAGGCAGTGAAGGGTGTTTTTCTTTTCTTGTAGTTGCTATGTGACTTCATTGTCTGAGGTCAGGGGGAAAGTGGAGCTCCGTCCTCCAGAAAAAGGCAAGAGAGCGAGTTGTTCCAAACATAAACATATGCTCGGTATGAAGGATGCTTCCCTTAAAAGGGAAACCAGAACAAGGTCGCACAGGAGTTGCTGAAATTATAGCTCTCTGTTGTAGCTCACGAACTCCAAGACTGCAACTCTCAATCTTAGCTGCATATATCTGGTCTGCCAGTGTTTATTCCCACCAGGCACAGTGGGTATATATTTTCTTTAGCCAGCAGTAATTTCAGCTTTTTATATGAAAGAGAAAGTGAGATATTTAGAAATAAGAGTGACTCAGGGAGAGTTTGGCATATTACAAGTCTACCACTCAAACCATCACAATAAGCGTAGGGGAGTTTTATTTACATGGTTATGATAAATGCTTTCATCCACACTGCATACCCCAGCAGACCCATTAAACGGAAAACCATGAAAATATACAAAGACTGTCAGGAATTTGCTGAATTTCTGTTAAAAGATGAACCCCAGCTGTTACTGTGTCTATTTCTGTTCCTTTTTTTTCCTTTCTGATCCACTATCTCTGTGTATAATTCTTGCATCTCAGGGTTGCTTATCCTGCACACAATACATTTAGGATTTGAATTCATACAAGTGATGATATTCTGATGTTCTGTGTCACTTTCATTGAGACACTCCAGTGCACTTGGAGAGCGACAGTGTACAGCTGCTGCAGGCTGATCAAAGGCTTCACTGTTGAGGACAAAGCTCTGTGTTCACCACATACAAGTGCAGTCCTCAGGGTTTTGATACTCTCCACTGTTTTTGCTTATGATTGTACTGAAAGTTCAGTGTTGTATCATCTGCTGCACATCATCTGGTCTGCTTGGGATGCTGCAGAGCTGTATCTGTGGTAAAACTAGGCATGTCAGACATATCTATTGAGGTCTGTGAACAAATGGTTAATGACATGACTTTTTTTTAGAATATGTAAATTTCTTGAACTATTTGGTTTGCAAAACGGTGATAAAATTCATGTGGAAATTTTCTTTACTAGCACTGATACAAAATCTAAGTTTGGTTACTAGGTTATCAAATATTAATGTGACTGAATACAAGCAGCGATTTCAGAATGTTACCTGAATAATATGCACTTCAACTTTGGCACAGCTATGATTTAGAAAAGAAACTGCTAAAAAATGAAACTGCACTGTACAAGTTGTAAAACACTTTGAAGCCTATTCATGATTTATGATGGATACAGATACTGTAATTTTCACTTCCTTAAATGAAAAAAGGAAAATAAAGAAGAATAGACATCTAAGCATCAGAAGCCAGAACTAATTTTTGTACTAAGAAAAGATTCTAGTTGACAGTAAAAAAGTGATTGCAGATGGTAAAATTTTATTGATGTAAATCTTGCTTCAGGACAGGGGGGCAGATAAGAAATCCATCAACGTCTGTGTGTGTTGTTTCTAATGAGAACTGAGACTGAGGTTCAGAGTGTGCCAGTTGATGTCGTGTGTCAGTGTTTGTGTGACTCGGTGTGGCGACAGCACAGCTGTTTGCTGGATGGTTTGATGCTGTCATCTCTGTTGATCAACTCGTCTGACATCCGCACAGCTGCCCCTGGCAAAGCCCCCGCACATCATCCCATCGGCCCCTTTAGGCTGGCTTGCAGTGATGAAAACAGAAGTGTATCATAGGCCGCTGTCAAAGCAGAGAGTCTCACAACGGTATACAGACACACAGAAAGATCAAAGTGAAGATACTGAGCGACTTGATGACCCCTCCACCTCCGGCATCACCCCCACTGCTGAGTATAAAACGTTCATTTTCCACTGGCGACAGGTGAAGCTTCAGTTTATCTACAATCCAGACACAGAAGCTCTCATATGTGAGTGTTCAAATGAAAGAGAGGAGATAAGAAAACGTTTGAAGCTCACACTGGAAGAAGAAAAGTAAAATCTAAAGCAATCTCCCAATCAAAAGGTTAGAAATTTAATTCAGTTGGTTTATTCAAAGAAAAAAATTTTCTACCAGTTAATGGTTTAAAGCTTTGTGCTCAATGAAGAAGCCAAACTCAGAAATACAGTGAAGCATCAGGATTTTGTTTGTCACCTGACACTTTATACATGGTTATGTATATGTCATATATGTGGATATGGCTTACGTGTTGTTTTCTCCCTATATTATGTGTCCTTTACTCATTTAACCCAATACATAAAAAATACTGTGATATACATCCTTTATCGCAATTCAGTGTGAAAATACAGAGATAAGCTTGCTGGTAAATATCATCCAGCCCTTGATGTAAGTACAAGTGTGTCCACCTGCAGGCTCCTCTGCCTGTGCAATTGTGCCAGAGGCCACCCCTCACTGGTGTTTGCTACTTTATCCCCACAACATCTCCCAGTGGCAGCCAGCTCAAGCATCCTCGCCTTACCAGTGTCTTCTCTTCTCTGAGCCAAAGCCAGAAGCTCCCTTGTCCTGCCATCTTCACCAGGTCGTTGAGAGCCTTTCAGGCTTTGAGATGGTCGTCCCAAGAGACTGCAGGAACCATCTGTCCTAGTGAAGCCTCTGCAACTAATTTCCACAGGATAGCCAAACTTCTCTTTCTTTCTCTTGAGGGAAGTGTCTGTTCCCTCTTCCCGTAGAACATTCAGTTCAGCTGTTATGACACTTGATGTAGGGGTGGACCAAAGGTTGTCGTGATCTCTTGTGAGAACTTGAACTGACAGTCAAGTATACAATGATATTTAACCATCTTTAAATGCCAGTACCTTGTTTCAACATCTTTGGTGCGAACTTAGCTTATGTTCTGTATGAACTTGGGCCTTTAAGATAGATGAGTCTAGAGAAAAAAGTCACATACCATGAAGAACGTCATGATTTTTCTTTCTTTTCCTTTCTTTTTTCTTTTGCCAATCTTCAAAAAGGCCTTTTGTTGAATAATTTGTGCACATGTTAATATTGCAGGCTCTCCTCAGTATTTTGTTCACGTTTCATGACTTTACTTGGCCACGAGCACTATCTCAGCCTCATCAGTGTGCTGAAAAAGCACAGCAGGACTAAGGACTGCATTTTAAATATTTGTTTAAAAAGATGAATCATTGTGCTTCTTCCAGAAAACTCTGGCTTTGTCTGGGCTTAAGATGGCAGAGTCAGTTTTGCTGTTTGTAACATTTGAAGTCAATATTTTTCTATTTGTATTTAACAGTCTGATGAGGAGAAGCTTCATGAAATAACATTTCTTAACCCTGAGAACAGAAAAATTCTGGTAGAAAAGAAAATACTCAAACAAGGCTAACAGAAAAAAAAGATGTTTTTTGAAAGTCTGAACTCCAGAATGATCTGTACTGTGTCATCTAATAAACATGTATCTTTTTATGTGTAATGGATCTTTTAATTTTAGCTCTTTCATGGTTGTGCCTGCTCCTGGTTTACAGTGGCAGCTGGGGTTATTTATGCAGGATTGCTTTTACTTTCTCTTTATACTCCATGTAAAGAATCTGATTAATCTAGTTGCCCTTCATTTACCTCTTGAAATAAATACTAAAGTAAAGCATTCGACTCTCTCTGCTGGTATCTGTCTCTCTCTACCTCCTTCTTGCAGCCCCCCAGCATCAGTTAACCTTCGTTTAAGTCTCACACATCCAAAGCTATGCAAGTTTGGGCACAAATCTCATTTTCTATCAGGACTGAATGTGCCCTCAGGCTGCTCGAGCGAATGCCAACTCAATTGTCACATTGTTTATTGATGTGAACCGTTGACAAATTTGCCATGTGTTATCCCAGATTTGTTATTTAATGACATGAATTTAAATACTGAAGAAAATTGATAGATTGAGCCTGAAAGGAAATTCATGGTGTTGGCTTGTCCCGCAGTTTAATGCCATAATAAATTACCATGGGAGGTAAATCATGTTTACATGCAAGTAGGACATCTATTTATTATAAGGCTGCTAGCTTGTTATGTTGCTGTTTTCCACTGTGCACTATTTGTGGATGGATGGATGGATGAATGCAGGGCAGGCTGTGTTTTTCCCATTAAAAAACAGATTTCTGTAAACAAAACCCTGAAAACATCCCTTTAAAAAGACATGCTAGTGCCCTTATATATGCATGTTGTCATTAGTTTATAGATTTTCACAACATTTAAACACTTGGATGACAGGATCCATACCCCTCTCATGTCTGTATGGTTTTGAATGAAGCGTCTTCCAGCAGCTGTTAATCTCTGCTTAGCTGCTTTGGACAGAACTGAGCTAGCTGTTTCCACCTGTGTTTCAGGCTTTCTGTTACGCTAAGCTAACTATTTCCTTGCTTTAGCCTTATATTGCAAGAACAAAATAATGGCTGTTTTCTTTTTAAATTGTTTGCAATAAACCAAACAATTAGTCCACCCCTGTTTGCATTGTACATACAGCTATTTACAGAATTTCATCTCTCCAACACAAAGGAAACAGATCTATATGTGGAAGAATGTGCCTGTGTACACAAATGGTTAAAACTGATGTTCCAAAAATGTCATCAGTCTTCAGCCTGAAAACTGAAGCTGGCTCTCACAAAGATAGAAGCACAATAGCCACACTTACACACATCTCATTTCCCACTGATTTTGTTTGCCTGAGCTGCTGGGGACAGAATCAAAGTGTGTGTGTTCATCAGGGTCTGCGAAGTATTTCATTTCACCCCCTCGCTTGTCTTCCCTCACCTTAATCTTTCATCTTTGTGACAGGTCTGAGGAAGAGTGAATAAAGGTTGTATTCTATTCTGTTTTCATACATTTCTGTTGCATGCGTCTTGGGTAGATTCAGCTAAACTTTTCTATAGCTTCACTTCTTTCTGGAAAGAGGCTGTTTTTATGCTTGTTTGTTGCACATTTTTCATCTCTGTGAGTCACAAGCAAATCTGGACTTATTGTTGTGGACCCAAGAACAGTAATTAAATTTTGGCAGCAATCCTTGTCATAGATTTCTTAGACAAGTGTTGTGTTTTAATTAGGAAAAATTCTGGTGGAGTCCAAACTCCAGGTCCTCCACAGCTCAACACTTAGTGCCCAATGAAAAATTTACTGGGATATCAAACCAAGACATTTAAACATAAACTATTTTGGATTTGGTCCATTTTTGTACTTGGACTGCACAGTAAAAGACCTCTCACCAGCACTAAACATCTCCTGCAGGGGATCTGATCTGATCTGAAACCCAGACATTTTTCATTCCACACCAGCCTCTGCAGGTGGCGATTTCACAAATTACTTCTTCACTCCGTTTGAAGGTTTGAAATCAGCTACTGCAGTGTGTAGCTTGAATGAAGCTGTTGCTACACAACACCTGCTCCATGTAATGTACTGCACAGAATTGTAATGACACCAACAGACAAAGAATATACAGCAGTTTTATTTGTGGGGATGTAAAGACCAGATGAAACTTTAATGATCCTCCTGGAGAAGGTGATAAATAATACGAATGGGAATACAGGAAAAGATGACGAGATTACATGTATAAAAAAGCAGTAAATAAATAGTGCTAAACATTTTTATTAATATCACAAAGTAAACAAAATGATCTCTTGGCACAGGAATAATGATGATGATGATACATCATCATCTGAGTCATAAACCATCAGGTGGTGCTGCTAAGGAGCTCACAGACAGGATAGACATCCAGTAACGATGAAGCTGAGTATATACTAGGGAACTTTAAAGACATTTGTAATGCCAACATTGACAAGAATTGACATATATAATGTTTTATATGTAATTTGAAACCGAAAAACCCTTAAATGAACCTAGTAATACTTGTCAAATCAC
>JAPZDV010000024.1:18681190-18750065 GCA_029814665.1 Acanthurus lineatus | reverse complement strand
TGCAAGTCCAGCAACCACGTGCCAGTCTCTGCAGGACTGAGACTCCAACGGTGAACGTTGTTGACTCAGAGGAGTACAGCCGAGGGGTGAACATCCAGCCAGACCCTGATGCCCAGAGTGCTGGCAACTTGAAGGGCTTATTTAGATGGGTTATGGCCCCCTTCTGCAACTGCTTCCAACTCGACCTGTGAACAACACTACAGGTGAAAATCAGGCTGCTTAATGGACGAGCGCAGTGCAGCCATTAACACTGTGCAGCACAAGGACCTGTTGCCTCAAAGCTAGAAGCTCCTGGGTTCAGTTCCCAGCTGGAGCACACCTGTGCTTGTATGGGTTTACTCCGGTTTCCTCCCACCATTAATCCCCAAAAGTAGCATTGTAAGTGTTAATATTGTGTCAAGTATGGCCGTAAGCTAGACAAAAAAAACAAAACAAAAAAAAACAAATGGAAAGAACCAAACCAAAACATAACAAAATAAAGAATCAAAAAACACAAGTTTGTTGCCTAATACTGATTAAATTTAAACATAAAATTCAAGTAATAAAGGAAATAAACCACCATAAATTCAAAACAAAAGCTTTGCTTTATCTTTTTTTAAATTGTTACATGAGAACAGACAATGTCATGTGTTTGTTGACAGCCCCCCCCCACCCCACCCACACACAGACACACAGACACACACAGACACACACACACAGACACACTCACAATGTCTAATCACTCTTACACACAAATAAACACAATAATGTGTGATTTGCTTGTCACGTCCATCATGATGCTTAAAATTAGTCTTTCACTGAGTAAAGATAATGGTGCTTTAGTCTGTAGCTTCTGTTTAAAGCTGCATTGGGTCATTTTGGACCAAAAGGCTGTATTAAGAGTACAAAAAGTAGCTACTCTTGCTTGTAAGGGGTGAATTTTTTGTGAAAGATGCTTTAGAGGAACATTAATAAACATAAGCACATACTGTAGTGAGCAGAAGATAAACATAAGTCTGGCTGAGATCAAACATGCTGATATTTGTTGTGATTCCAGCTCAGTGCTCCCTCATGCTGCTCAGCGAAGGCTGAGGAGGAGCACTGAGCTTAGAACAGGTCCTCAGCTCTTTCTGTGCTGCAGTGTATTTATGCACATATAAATCATGGCTTGAAATTCAGTCTTGGCCAACAAAGGTTCAAATCTTTTGTACTTCTTTGCTTTAAGTACATTCCTTTGAAGGAAACAAGTCAGTAAGGCACCAAAAAAGTAAACTTGGGAACATTTTCTTTTATGCTAAATGAACAAAATTCCCTTTGATTTTAGAAATTTCCCCTCTTTTTTCATTATGTTAAATGTCCACCTTTCCCCAGTGTTCTTACTTCAAAGCCTCGTCTCATAACATGGAAATAACCCTTTTCAGTTTAGTCTGACCTGCAAATTGAAAGACTTTTCTTTCCCATTTAAAAAAAAGCTTCTCTCATATTTCAGCAAAATCAAAAACGTTGGCATCTGTTACATTTGTCTTTGGTGAATGGAGTCAACCAAAAACAGAGCAGCAGAAAATATTTTTGAAACAACAGTGTCAGGAGAACTATCATATCTCAGCAGGTTTTTAAATTAGTTATAAATACAGACCTCAAATCAAGTGTTTCTTGTCAAGATTCCTTCCTGTGAGAAAGATCTTTAATTAGATTCATTTATCAAAGTCTCTGGTGTGATTATCCAACTGCAGTAACTGAATAACATGTTGCCAGAGATTTAAAAGAACAGTATTTTCCTGACACAATACGAAAAGTTGGTTTGTGCTTTCAAGATGATGAAACAGTCCTGGGATTTGAGCAGATCAGTGGGTCCAAACAGAAAAGTTAAATTCCCACAGCAGGAGAGAGAAAATTTGATCACAGTTGCCAGGACCGAATGGATGGTTATGGATTTAAAACTATGTGTAAAATTATCTTTTACTGATAAACATACTATATACATTTATTATTACTATTATTATTATTATTATTATTATTATTATTATTATTATTATGTTTTGTTTCTGTTTTTGCTTCATCAGCTAAAGATGCAATCCCACTTCCATTTTACACGGAAGAGAAAGAGACAGTGTGACTTTTTAACTGGAGTCTGAACCGTGTAGGACAAAATCAATGATAACATGGTCTCAACACAAACTGTGCTTTCCAGCTCCTCAGCCCTGTTCTGATAGCAGAGAGGTGCCATGATCGTTTCTGGTTCTGTTTTACTGATAAATGGATCGACTCTGGTCATAAAGATCTGTTCTGCAATTTGAAAAACTGAAGTGGACGCTTTTAATCACTGCTTTCATTGGACTGTAGTCTGATCCTGCAGAGATGAAAGAAGCTGCCCTTGCAAGCAGCCTGTATGAAGTCATGCGGTAGTAATGGAAGAAACAGGTACATTGTGAATACTGAAAACCCCCCACAGACTCCATCAAAAGACCTGTCTCATCAAAACAGCCTTTCATGAGCAAAGATTTTTTAAAAAGTCCAAAAAACTATATACTGCTATCAGGATCTCATATACATGCATTTCACACACTGACGGAACTGCAGATGCAGATACAATTTGGAGTTCAGTATCTTGCCCATGGACACATTAGCCTGCAAACTGCAGGAGTTCAGGATCCAACCAATGACTTTGTGATAAGTAGCCTACACACTCTAACTCCTGAGCCTCTATAAAGAAAATGATACAATGTAATAAGTGTAAAGTCACATTTGATATTCATTCTTGCCTGTTCTGATTCTGAACTATTTTGTTTTTTGTTCTTGACTCATGAACTTAGGGTGGCTGTCATTTTGATACAAAGGAAATATATTATATACCTTCTAAAACCACAATTTGTTGCTGCCCTGCCTGCTTAGTATCAAACAGCTAATAGTCACCATTAGCAACCAGATGACAGCAGCTAAAAGAAACATTTAATTGCTAAAGAGCCAGATGTTTCGCTGTAAGAGACCAAAAACAGCTGTTTAAAGAGTGACTGTTGAACTTACATTTATGATATTGATACGAACACGACTCTAAATTATGCTAATGTTGCTTTGTGTCTGATGGGCTGTAAAAAGGCTGCTAACAGGTTTACCATATCATCCTAACAGTATATTATATGTAAGTGTATTGTTCACAGCTTACTTCTGCTCTCCCTAAGTAACCATCAAAATCCATTATAGCACTTTGAAGAACTTAAACTTGAGGATGTAAATTAATCATTATCACTTGTAAATCATTTTTGCTGTTTGTCAGTGGTAAGTAGATGTACTTTTGGTTTAAATTTAGAAAATTTGAAAACACATATTTTCAAAGCAAACACAGCAAGATGATTAAAGAGAGCTCTTGACTGTATAAGACAGGAGGCTTATGTAGCTGATAGCTTCCTGCTGTCTTAGGTCACTGGTAATCTTTTGGCTCTTGCATCAGCAGTCAGATACTAAAAACAATTGCGCGCTTCTTCTCCTTTAATGACAGGGAGTCTGGTGTTGTAGTGTGTATGCACGCCAATGATGCTTGAAAAGTTAAGTACACTCAGTGCCCATTGAGAAAATAGCCCTGCTAGAGATCACTGGGGATATGTTACCTTAAACCACATATGTGATGTACACAGTGTGTGTAGAGGTCTAAAGCTGGTTTTTGACTACAGTGGGAGACACTGAATCGAGACATTATTAGGCAGTCATGCAGCGTTCTTCTTTAAAACTGAATGTGCCCCCAGTGTCTTCAGACTGACACCCACTGAGACCATCTCTTTTTATCTTGTATTATGTATGAAAAAAAGATGAGTGTGCAGACCAATCTTCTTTATGAAAAAGAAAGAGGCGGCAAAGATTAGATGTTCCCACTGTAATATAATCAATATGAAGCTGTGTCTTTTACAGATGGTGCTTTTCATTTCAATCACACCACACGACTGAAACAGCAGCGCAGGTGTGAAAACATTACTGATATCACATATATATTTGTTTTCAGGCAAACCTTTTATCAGACTCCAAATTCATTTCTGTGATATCCTGGCCCATTTAAGACCCTCTGAGATAAAGACGTAGTGGGACTGCTGGTTCACAAACACAATTCAGCTTACAGACTGTTGCAGAGGATTTTACTGAGACTTTCTAAGTAATGGTAAAGGCATTTCTGTCCCTCACTGTCTCTTAAGTTGCAACAAAGTCAAACTTGCCCAAAATAGAAACTCTCCCCAACGTGGTGCTGCATACAAATGTGCATATGACTGCTGAGGTTCAGCCTTGTTGGTTTGTTTACATCCTACACTTGTGGGGGCACAGGAATATTGAAAGCATAAATTTAGCTGAGCAAAACTGGGCATAGCAACAAAAAAAGAGCTCTATGTAACGCCAAAAATGGCTGCTGCAACAAAAGTGGCTGCACAAGTCATTTGGGAATGTAGAATCTAGAGACAGATAAAGGTTAAGGTTACTTTATTTTCTCCCCTGACAGAAAATTGCCTTGGATCAAGGGAACAGCTGCATCACAACAGACATCACAAAACATAGCAATAAAAACAGAGTAAACACAAAATACAATGCAACAAATAAACAATAGATAAATACACATTTGCTGACATTAGCCTGAAATAAATAACACTGACACATCTCTCACATAGATCATTACATGCACGCAAGCTCTTGGTAGATTCTGCAGTTATTCCAGAGGCTTTCTGATTGGTTCATATATAACAGAAATGACACAAGTGTTTTGTTGTTTTTTTAATTTTCTGGTGAATTTTATGCTTTAAGAAGATAAAGATTGTGTGAAGGTAACAGGAAATGAGAAATGGAGAGATGTAATAAATGTCTGCAGGCAGGCAGATTCAGTTCATGTCTTGGTTCTTAACTCCTCAGTCACAGGGGCAACTCATGCCACAGGAAAGATTTAAGGTAATTTCTAAATATTGTCGCCATCACGTAGCTTCTCTACTGGACAACCCTGACAAGTTTGTTTTTAAGGGCAAAAATGTTTCCCTCAGTAAGTACAGAATGAATCTGCATTGATTGCTTTAAGTTAGCTCGAGGGCAGCTTAAAACTTGTAAAACCACCATTAACATACTATTACCTTACCTTGGAGTTTAAATGGGGAACTTTTAAGGAAACAGTTGCCTATTTACACATTCTGCAGACGTGGAGGAACATTAACATTCAGCTGAAGCAGTATCTGACCATCAGATGCAGTCTAATATTCCCTGTCTTATCTCATTTAGTATCCTTAGCTGCTAAATGCTCAAAAATGCTATAATTCTAGTTGCCATCTTTCTCTCTTTACTTTTGTAACATTCAGGGACGTTGTTAAGCTTCTTTTCACTGAAAACAACTTCCTTCAAACTCTCAGATATGTCGATATTGACCTTTAAAAAATCCAATAGTATTCAAGCTTAAGGACATACTGACATACTGTGGAGCTTCCAGCCTTTATTTTGTCCCTACAGCTGTGCCTAAATGTGCGCTCAGTTTCTGTTGCATGTTAACTTTGATGATTAATCCTCATCTCCTAAAACTTTCAAGTGAGTCGCTAATAACCACAGCAGCTACAGCTACTTAATGACCTCATAACTTATGAATATTGTTAGTAGTTAATAATGAAAGGTGTAGAAGAAGAGCAGATCAGATTGAGGTGTTGGGCAGGTCAGAACAGTGGTTGGCTCGATTACTCCTCTGTAGCAACTGTAGTCTGTAGTGTCTATAGCAGCTGTGACATTCTCTACCCTTTGATCACATATATTTGTCAGTTCCTTGAATGTGTCTTGGAGTTTATAACCTTTCTCCCTCTGTTCTCCATTATTCCCTCATCCCCTCTTCTGTTCTCGTCAGTTTTTCTAGTGATCCTTTCCCCCGTGGGCTCTCGCCTCCTTCACTCCCTTCTCACCACATCACCTCATCGTGTTCTTTCTATTGCCCCCTCTCTGTCTTCCTTCATTCATTACTCCATGAGCCACAGGCGACTGTAAACACTTTGCCTCCCAAAGAGGAACAGTGATGGAAACCTCAGTGACGGAGAGGAATGCCTGGAGCACAACTGCCCCTGTTTTTTCCTTTGTTCTCATACTTGTGCTGCTGCTTACCATCTGTTCACTATGCAAACACTCTTATCTGAATATTTAAGCAGAGCTCTTTTCATGGCCGTCTTTTTTCCGACTTCATTCGCTGACTGATGCTGGATAATGCAGTCAGACCTCAAATAGTCATGTTACATAACCGATCACAGACTCCAGGATAAACAAAAACTACTGACCCTGACTTGGCTGCTTTCTTTGTGTGTGCTGCCAGGCTTGGATAACATCAGCTGAAATGGCTCCGTCAGTGGAAGTCAACAGTTTTGGAGGTGGAAGAGATGACTATGTGATAAGACCTGCCAGAAACAACCCAACAGGGACCTTTTTTTTTTCTCTGGCAACATAATATATGATGGGAATATAGCTCCACACAAAGTGACCTGGAGAGAAACATATTGAATGGGAGAACGATTTTCCATTTTCAATGAAGTACCACAGCTCCCTCTCCTCCATGCACCCTGTAGCTCTATTCAGAAACACATGCAGAGAGAGAGTGATAGAAAACATAAATTTAAGGACTGAGGCTCATCTGTATTCTGCCCAACACCTCCCCCATGGTAATTTTTAACACACAAAGCTTGCATAGGCACTGTCGCCTTGTCACTTAAATTTCTCTTTCAATTAATGATTGTCTTTCTCTTGAAAACAAATCTGCTTGGAGAGGTTTAAAAGCTGCAAAGAACAAAGCAATTATTCTGCAGTCTTACGATAAAAAGACGGCAAACAAGAGGGAGGGGAAGGTGAGATAATGATAACAAGTGACTGACCTTATAGACTCCGCTGTCAGGAGTATCTTTCTGTTTCGTCTCTCTATTCTTACAGCCCTGTTGGCTGCAATTGTGCCTTTGTTGTTAGAGACTCCTTGCCTTGTGTGTTTTTTATTTCTGTTTCTGTCTGCGTTAATTCGTATACCGTCTGTGCAGAGACGTGTGAATGCTGTGCATTTATGGGTGTATATAATGTGTATATTTGCCTGACAAGGTACAAAGTAAGAAATGCTGTGCGATCGCACATCGAGAACGGATAATCACACCCAAACAACACTGTCGACGCCTGGAGCTCCAGAGGGGGGGAGTACAGGGGGAGGAGGGGAGAAAAAGGAGGGAGGGGGTGGAGTGGGAATGAGTGTATGAAATGAAAAGGAACAAACCTGCGCAGTTCGCCACACCACTCAGCTCCGCATAGATTTCTCCTGCTGATGGTTAACACTTCCTTTGACCCGTTGGAAATGTTGATCGAGCGCTGTTGTTTGTGTGTATGTGCTGCAGAAACCGCGTGCAGCCACTGTGGTGTCAGTCAGGAAGAAACGGGTCAATACCACTTAAACTCTTTAACTTATTACACTAAATAACTTCATATTGTTAGATGTTATGTTGTGTTTTTTTCTTGTGACCTCAACCTGCTGCATGACTTTGGACTATGTAAAGAAAATTGGCTTTACTTGACAACCATTTTTCTTTTTCCAAAACAGACAGCAAAACAATGAGAATTCGCTCTCATTAAAACCAATCTTTTACTGATTTTGTTTTATTTTAGCGTCTTATAAGTTGTGTTTGTGACTTTTGTATGGAGTTTACTTAATTTAGCTGTGTAAAAACATTTTGCAAGACTATATAAAATATTCAAATTCCATTAGTGGACAAATGTTGTGTCTGTATGGAAGATACATCTGCAGCTACAGTTAGTTTATTAGCTCAGCATAAAAATTGGAAACAGGAAGAAAAAGTTAATGTGGTGAGTTTCTATTGTGTAATTAAACAATGAGATGTAACATAATAATTAGTGCGCTTTCGATATGCTGGTAAGACTTAAACCACAGTGGCTGTTTCTTCCTTCTTTGGCGGTTAGTTTAACTTAGCATAAACAATCACCTGAAGTGAATTTTCTCAAATCTCCTTTCCCAGACTCTCTGATTTCATGTTGCTTTTAACAGTCTTTGTTAATGAGACACACTTTTATTTTTCCTGTTGCTGGTTAAACTCCATTATAATCCTTCATCAATTATTCATATGACATTTCAGCATAGACCTGCATTTGTCAATATTTTTTACTGAATAGAAACTGTTGAACTTTTGTTCATTTATGTTTGTTTTTTATACTTTTTTTTGCCAGAATCAGACTTATGCTTATGGTGAATATTTGGTCAGTACGTCTTTACTTGCATTCACTCATTCATTGAGCGAGCCTCTCTTTCCTAACTGCTGCCTGCTATATATGTGTGTGTGTTAGTGTGTGTGGGAGTGTTTGTTGGAGTACAGCAGCCGCAGCATATAGACAGGGAGCAGCTGGGATTGTTAGAGGCAGACTGTCTGTGTGTGCGTGTGTCAGAATATATATGTGTACTTGAGTCTGTTCGCCTTATGGTGTGTGTGTTTGTGTGTGTGTGTGTGTGTGTGTGTGTATGTGGGTCAGCAGGTTTGTCATACAGTGGAGCTGGTGGCGTCTCCTGGGGTCTTTTTGCAATAGGGGAGCCACGGCAGACCCTGATGCCAACAGCAAGGAACAGATGGCTGAGCGTGTTAGCATGCCTGGACTGTGCCAGAGGTCAGAGGGGGCTGTTCAAGCAGTCAGGACACGGCATTCCTCCAAATGAGCACCCTGACCTGTTGCTACTGAACTGCACACGATAAAGTGATATATGTATTCTTCACTTTTTCAAGATTATGTCCCCAGGATCTAACCTATAATATAAAATATTTAGCCCATTCACTCAAATTTATATCATTAATACACCTTATTATATTCTTTTCTTCAGAAGAGTCCCCATGGCTCAGTGGTCTAAGATGCATGTAATCCATGCAATCACAATGTAATTGATTTTATTCAGGCTGGGGACCTTGTTCAATATTTAACAAAAGTATCTACTATCATGAAAAAATAAAATTTCCCTCCATTGAGACAATTTATCACAAGCAGTTACTGTACATTGCTGATGAGGACAGTGAGACAGAGCAGAGATATATTTTTTGCAACAGTCTTAGTCATAATTAAAATAAATGTTAAAGCCTTTTCTAAAAATAAAGTGTCACTGTGCACCTCATCTTCTTTATTCCCGTATGAGAGAAGCCTGAGAGGACAGTCAGAGCCACCTTGGTTCAAGGCACAGTGAAATGATTCAATGTGCAGAATATATTTGGCTTTGTGAACAGGAATGATACCAAAGAGGATATGTTTGTTCATCAGACAACTATCAAGAATGACTAAGAAAGAAGTTTTTCTGATAACCTTAAAAAACTGAAGGGTGGCAACTGGACATCTTCACCAGTCATTGTCGTTCGTTCTTTCAGCACATAGAAGAAATCTTGAAACTTGTTCCTCCTGCTTGCTGTTTTTGTTTTATAATCTGCAACTTTTACTGCTTTGGTTCTGTTTCATTGCTCTCGTCAGTGTTGTTTTTACCAGTAAACTGCATATTTGCTACCTGTCCAGCAGTTACAAAGTTAGCAACTTGGCTGGTGAACAAGAGACCAAACCCAGTGAACGTAAAAAGCTAAATCAAAGTATCTGTTTTTCTGCCAACATGATGCCAACTGAGTGAGTGGCAAAGATGCCAAAATGATCTCTACCTCATAACCAGAGATGCTAATGGCAAGAAAGACACTTAACAATATGAGTTTGTTGCATTTTAATGATTTTTTAGAGCAACACACACACACACACACACACACACATACACACACACACACACATATATAGATGATTGCCCCACACCTGTGCCCCAGAAAGTGTTCTTAATCAGTTGCCTCAAATGTAATCAGGTGCTTTGTTCTGCATTGTGAATTTCTTCTTTTGTGTCATGAGACCCTAGCATGTCTTTTTAAATTGGGCAAAAGGTTTAGAGAAAGAAATAATTTTCAAGTAGAAGCCGACGCTGTTGTTTTCTGTGCAAGTCTTTCCTGGAACACAGATAATTCACAGAGATACTGTAGCTCTCTAATGAGTTGATTCACACTTCAGCAGGCAGGAAACTTTGAGGGCATTTTGCCATTTTGCTGCTCCCTGGGAAAGTATAAATCTGTAGTCTGAAAGCCCATCTTCCTGATGATGAATGCAGTCTTATGCCTCACTCTCTCATCTTCCTGCTCTTGATTTTTTTTCCCCATCTGCTCAGTCGAAGGTGATGGTGAAAGAAGTGGTCGCAACCTGAGAGGAGGAAGCTTTTCCGGAAAGAGATAAACAGAAAACAAAAAGCCTGCATGCTGCGTTTTATGAGAAATTGACATTTTAAATCAAAGTGAGAGACAGAAAGACACACAAGTGCATCTGTATTTCATACTTTTTCATTCAGCTTAAGTAGCTTTCTCTTTAGAGCCCTTTCATCTTCACAGCCATCTTTCTGGGGTCAATTTTCTCTTCCTTTCTCTCTCACAGAAAAGTTAGGAAGTATTACAGACTGCATTATGGTAACAGGTGCAATAATGCATGGTGTGCATCTGCACTTAGTGTGTGCCTAACTGGGCTTTAAGCCACTGGAAATGGCCAAAGTGCTGCTGAACCATGGCACCATCAACTTTCCACAGGGTGCTTTCGAGGTAAGGTCATTTATTTGGAAGGAATGAGTGCTGGAAGAGAGCTGCTAAATCACTAAGCTTTGAAAAGCACATATTGACTGGCAGGACTCGGACCTCAAAGAGAAAGCACAAGGAAAGAAAACAGAAAAGCAAACGGATTGTTTGAATCCCCCTGCAGCAGCAGAATCCCAGTGCAGCAGAAAAAAAATATTGGCCTTGAAACCGCAGGAAGCCGGTTTGTACCATTGAGCAGCGCCAACAGAAAGATGATTTTTCAGTTTATTTCAATATCAGACAAATGTCTTACTTATCTTTGAATTCGGAAGCAGCCCAGCATGTGTGCTGCTCTCACAAATGATGAGGTGTGCGAAGCTCTGCCATTTCCTCTACAATCTGCTGAACGCAGCTGTTTACTGCTGATTGGCAGCCAGCACATTTTCTAGGACAATGCTATGTGTGAGATGCAAGGCTTACTACATTGGCTATGTTTGAGTGAGTGTGTGCTTGAGTATGCTATTATTGTCTCTTTTTGTGTATTCAGCCAAATGTATGACAGAATCATGATCTGTAAATGTGATCCTTCATGAGGCATCAAAATAAAACTGTTACATTTGCTTTCCCAAAAAGCAGAGAAATCATGTTTGATAATAAAAATATATCTGTCTGATTTTAAAAAGTCCGCAACTATTTACTGAAAAAAATGACATTATTATGATGGGTTTCTGGCTGAGTCTGCTTCACTTTGACTGAAATCTTTTGATTTGGAATGACTTGCTGTTCTCCTCAAGTCAAAAGATTACAAATGTTAAAGTTACACAAAATTGAGCACATTATTAACTCTTTACTTCACTGATGGTAGATATGCATTTATATCAGTCAGCACAGAGCGACAGAGAGACAAAAAATAAGTGAACACAACATAACCTTTATGGCTTGGACTTGACTCTGTCAAGATTTTCAACCTGTTCCCACTTCAACTCTTCACAGCTGGTTCAGGACCACTTGACATTATTTTTGAAACGATGAGGTTCCTCTTTAATGTCTGTGTGCGACGCCTCAGGCCTACAGCTACCTCCAATGTAGACCAGTCTTTATCAATATATAGGCAATAATATAGGTTGGAGGTCAGGATAGAGAGGTATGTGTGTGTGTGTGTGTGTGTGTTGGACTCAGTTAGTCATTTAAACCTAATGAAACTTACTAGTTCACACCAGTTAGAATGTCTGTGTGTCAGGAAAGTCTTAAGAGTTGCACACAGACACTAAAAGTTGCCTGTTAGTGACATAAATGGGGTTCTGTCAAAGTGTCTGCACATGAACGTGTTGAAATGAAAACGTGTTGGAACATCTTATCCAACAAGAGCTGCATCTTATGTCTGTTTTTAATATCAGTTAATCACTTGGTTTTTAAAAATAACTGAAAATATTTAGAAAATGTCCATTACCGTCATGTCTGTGTCCTGGTCTCCTTTGTACCTGTGTACTTTGTCCCTACAAATTATTATTTCTTAGTTTCGGGTTTTTCTTGGTTCTGCTTTTCATTCTCGAGTTTTTTGTTTTGCATCAGCCTTTTTAATAAAGCTTGCTTTTAGTTAGATTATCCTCGAGTTTGTGTTTTGCTTTTGGGTCCTCTTTTGACAATTATGGTTTCTCTGAGTCCAGATAAAATTTTTTAATAGCTTTTTTTGTCTGACCAGCAGTCCAAAACCCAGAGATCTTCAATTTACAATAATAACACTGAGAAAAGCAGCAATCTTTATATAAGAGAAGCTGATATCAAATAATATTTGCAAAATTCCTTGTAACATGTGACTAAAACAAAAAAACAATCACTTTAAATAGTTAGATTCACATTTTATCTGCTCTTTCTCTTCCTGTCCTAGACAGAAAATTAAATTGTTGCAGCTCTATCAACGTCTCCAAAAAAATAAGTTTAAATCTAGTTTGTTTCGATTTCGACCTAGCCTTCTGACAAAAGGTACAACTGTGAGTTCCCCCTGCTCACTGTAAAGTCCCACAATGATTTCCCTGCCCTGCAGTGTTTGCTCTCTAAAATATTTTACAAGGTATTTGGAGGAACTTTTCTGCTCTACCTCCCTCTTTCAGGGAGAAGAAATCCTCGCTCCATTGATTTCCTGTTGTTTGTGACCAAAATAGTTCAATGTGCCTCGTCCCCTGGGTGTGCTGAGCTGTTGTAGACAAGCAGGCAGTTGCAGGCAGGCTGTGGGCTGGGAATGGAATAGAGGGGAGATGACAGTACGTGAGTCTGTGAGAGTCTCCCATGACAGTCGGTCCCAGACGAGGAGGCCAAATAAACAACGAGCGAGAGCGAGTGAAGCACAGAGCTGTGCCCTGAGCCCCGGAGAGAGAAAAATAGAAAGAGAGACAGGAGAAAGCTCAGGAATAAGATGACACAGCGTGCAGAGCTTCCGGAGAGGGTAATGAGTTTGGCCAGGTTCCCATGTTACACTGCACCACACAGAGAGGGAGAGAGAGAGATGCTTCTAGTCATCACAGTTGGCTTAAAAAACAATGTCCACATCCCTTCACCTTTTATCTGTACAGAAGAAGTCCATTTCTTTAGAATTCAATTACATGCTATGGCTAGAGATGCTGCAGCAGAGAATCAAGCACGTTTCTACTGCTTAATGTCAGCATTGCCCTCTGAATCTTCTTTAAGCCATTTGAGCCTGAGTACATAGACCCCTCCCCCAGTTTGGAAGTGAAATAAAGAGAGATGAAGAGGCATTAGTAATATTGACCATATTCACCAATCAATATCCATTTATGCTTCTGTTATTGTTGCAAGAGGGTGAAATGGCTCCTGCAGTGACCCTTTCTTTCTCCTGTCTTCATTTTATTTATTTTTCTCTGTTTTCTTCCTGCTTTTACCCTTTACTCACCCGATACAGAGGGTCTCTACCAGCTGGGTGGTCCACGCTGTGCCCCTCAGAGCAGCATTGAAGGGCTGGAGGACACAGAGGTAGGATCATGATGAACAGCCTTTCACTTTATTCACCAGCAACCCAGAACCTGTAGTTCCTCGTTGTTTGTCCGGCCACGTAGCCCCGCTGCTTCGATAAAATGCTGCCGCTCTTCTTTCTCTCCCTTTGAGTCTCTCCTTTCATCCTGTGTGCACCTTTTTACAGAGGAAATGTAAGACACATGTGCTGCTGCTGGTGGTGCATGGGGGAAACATCCTGGACACAGCGGGCGGAGACCCCAGCACAAAGGCTGGCGATGTAGCTACCTTGGCCTCGGTGCTGGAGAAGGTGACGCGGGTCCATTTTCAGGCTGCCAGTGAACACGTGATGATCAAGCTGGTGCCATGTCCTGCTGTGTGTGCTGAAGCCTTCTCCCTGGTGTCCAAGTGAGTGCTACTGCCAGAACAGGGAGTCTCATTGGCCCCAATTACACTTGTAAATTTAAGGGTCGCCTGGATATGTTCCAGATGCAGTTTATTACACTTTTGTTAAAATTAAGCCACACACACACACACACACACACACACACACACACACGCACACACACACACACAAGTGAGAAATAAAGGGAAATCTCAACTAAATACCTAGTGAAAGACAAAAGGGGTCACTGAATTTGATGAGTTAAAATGGATGTGAGTCATCAAAGCCTTCAGAGCTACCAGATCCTCAGCTGGCTGAACACATGTGAGACATTTGGTACAAACATGTGAGGAAACACTCCAAACCAACATCAGCAAAACAACAAAGAAGGGGATATTTTTAGAAAGACTGATTCATTCTGCCAGTTTAAATCCATCGGATTAAATAATCAATGTCAAAGCTCTTCTTGGGCCTAACCGGGCAAAGAAAGACCCTTTATATTTTACTAGTCACCCCAAGATACCTTTAAAACTACTGCTATCTGTAAGAGTTAGCTACAAGCTACAGGTGTTTTTCTTCTTATTGAGTTTTTTTTTGTGAAAAAAGGTTGTGATAACACAGCCTGTCTTACTGTAAATGAGATAATGTCATCATACATCTTCCTTTAATTACCAAAGCTTTGGATTACGACCTGAAGAAGTGACTTCACTTACAAAAGCATTTAGCCTTTTTATTGTTTCTGTTGCTACAGAATATGAATTGATGAACAGTGTGAGAAGCTTTAAGACTTATGAGAAGGGATATTTCAATAATAACAAGGTCAGAAATGTTAAATAAGGTGTAAAAAAAACATGTCTTTTAAAAGAGGACCTCATAGAAGAGGTAACAGATAAATGAGTTGCATGCTTTTTCTTGTCCTTGCTCCAGATCATGTTTTTATTGTTGGTTTATGTATCCACGCTGTTGTTATAGTACATGATTGCATTTTTTCCTTAAGAAGTGTGACAGGTTGTTTTGTTAATTAACTGAAATTTCCACAAAGCTCAGAGAAAAGAGCAAGACAGCCACTGCATAACACCAACATTCACAGACTGTCAGTTTCTTCACTGGAAGTTGCGCTAATAATTCACACAAGGTATCATGTGGCTTTGAAGAGATGAATAATGAGTATTTCCTGGTTGTCACCTATCTGTTCACTTGCATGCTTTAACAAGATCAAAAATATAATTGGATCTGTGATGCTTTTTCCCAGCTTGATGCTTATTCTGAGGATGTTCAGGAACTCACAAAACATGTCAGAAGATTAAATCACTAAAAAGACAGTTCATCTAGCTAGTTAGGTGATGACACTCCTGATACACATAACTAAAAGCCCTCTTCCTGACATTTTAATGTATTAGGGAGAAAGATGGTTAATTTTATGTCACTTTTGTGTTTATTTTCAGCTCCAAGACCTTGAAAGTGCTAGTGAGTAATGAGGCCTACACTTGTGCAGCTTGGAGAGATGAATGCATTAACAGCTTTTTAATACTTGCATAGTTCAACCAGCCAGACGCATGTCAAGTAAATAACCATTTATAGTAAAAAGGGGTTGAGTAGGATTTAGTGAAAAGACTCTGCTATCAAAGAAAGCTTCCAAAGACTCAAAGTAGCAACAATGAAACCCTTTCAAAGAGCAAATATTTTACATTATATATAAGATAAGTGAACAATATCAAGACTTCAGACAACATGAGGAGGTTGAGGTTGTGTTGAATTATGTTGATCTACATGAGTGTGACTGGTCAGACTCGGCTGCCCGTACTTACTCTTTTTGCTGTACAACTATATTTAAACATAAAAAGAGTCTCACATGGTACCAGGTAGATATCACAGGTTGAAATAATTAAATTAATTATGATTTCTTTTTATTTAAAGCTCTCTTGGTCCCTCAGAAATTTCAACACCTTTTTCTTTTCCATAGTTACGAGTTGAAATTTCTGCTGTGCAAAAAAAAAACAAAACAACAACTATATGTGTTTTAAACTATTTGCTGTGATGTTTTGAGCAATCAGATCATAATCTGTACACAGTTGCTCTTGGATGCATTTTCATTTGCTTTTTTGAGGCTGGACAGAAATCTAATCACCCTTGATGTATTAAATAGTGTAGCTCAAACATAGTATCATTAAACCTGGTGTTGAAGTGCTGCTGCTCCTCCCATAATTTGTTTTTTATGTTTTTATTTTGGTCCTCTGCTTCTGTTAAGTGTTAAAATTCAACCAACATTCACACTAGATTTTTCAGGCTGTCCCACACGCCATGTTTTGGGCTCCAGAGCTCCAGTAGTGATCAGCAGCAAATAGTCCAAGCTTCGCTGCATACTAATTAAATTCTGTCAATAAATTCAGAAAATTAACTCACCAGTGGAAGAAGCCCAGCCTGTCCCAAGAGTGGTAGTTGACAAGCTTGCCAACCCCTGACAATAAGCCAAAAAGTCCGTAATTCACAACGCACAAGTCAAATTATTACCCAACATTGTCCTGTGTTCCAGGCCAACAATCAAGCTGGTCTTCTCTCAGTCTGCTCACACAGTTGCTTAGACTGAAATTTATTGTTTGCTTCCTGGATATATAATGAAAGAATATGCTGACAAAATGTGAATCGCATTTCACATTTATTGAAAGCTCTCATATGGGAAAATCCTTACAAAAACTTATATCCCAATCCTAAAATCAAGAACAAAATACCTATGTAAAATACAAATAATTGTAAAAGTCAATATACAGGTGCAGCCCTAATTTTCAACAGTCCTAGTTACTACATATGTACCAATGAACAGACTCAACAGGACTTAACTGCCTAAAGAGACATTTGTCCAGTCTGAATGCACATTTACAAGAATTAGCATAGATGCAAAAAAATAGTGGCCTGGTTGTCTGAGGTAGTGAAGGTCAATGAGGAAGATATATTGACCAAAGACCCCTAAACAGACAGTGCATGGTTAATTAGTATGCTGATGACATTTCTCAGCGCCTACAGTGGCCATGTGGAATATTTAATGACTAACCTTTTAAAATGCTGTTCAAGTGTTAATTCTCCCCTGGAGGTGGATCCTAGTGGACGAAATGAATGGATAGATGAATTCATACAGTTTCCTCTGATCCTGATCACCACTGCGAGCACAGGATGATCTGCTTGTATTATTGCTTTGTATCAGGGTTGCATTCATGGTTTTAATTTCAGCGTGGAAGTTAACTGTGGATGTTATGGAAATGCCTCAGTGATTAACAGCAGTTACTAGATCACTCTTCCCTTATGGTAAATTACGTAGTCTCATCTTCATTTCAAATGTCTCTTTCCTTGCAATCATCTCTGTAAGTTAAGAAGTCCTTGACTGGAAGATATTCTTTAGATTCAGGGGTAAAAATACATCTGAGTTCATCTATTTCCTCTTTTGTCTCTCTTGTCTGCTGCTTGTTCAGAGCTGCTTAAGCATAACTAATGATTACATTTAACATTTGATGTCATACCATACGTCCCAGCGGTCACCAGTTTTGTCTTTGACAGCCTCACTTTTGTGCTGAGGATGTTTTGTTCTGAATTGTCACGAATCACTGTGACCGAGAGAAAGTGTTTGGTAGTCAAGTTGAGGCTTCTGTCTGGTTTTCTGTGACTGACGTTAGCAGGAGTGAAGTACTGACTGAGAGCAAGACAAGTGTAAAGAGATTTGAGTTGTGTAGCTGCTCGGCAGTTTGACGTCTGCTTAGCCGTCACCACATCCAGAAGTAAAATATCAAAAACAACAACTTCCCCTGACGGTCCAGCAGAACTGAGTTATTCCCACATCATGATTGCCTGTTCTTGCATGCATGTGGACACACACACACGCACACAGGAACACATGTACAATTTAAATTCAGACATGCATGAAATTTTGCTGGAAAAGTGTCCATTTATTTTTTAAATGCTATGCGAAGCTAAGACCAAGCCTGTCGTGTTAAGAATTAAGTGTTTAATAATTAAAGGAAATGGCTTTAAAAAGGAAATAAATAATTTAAATGCGCGGACAAAGTGAATTCTAAAACCTGTGTGTAATAACTGATAACACATCATTTCTATTAGACTTTGTAATTGTATGTGTTTCTCTTTTATCTGTTTAATTTTTTTTTTTCACAGAATTTTGTTGACAGGGCTGGAGTTGTTATAATCTCAAATCTAAACCCCAATCATTTGCATATAACAGAAAAAAAATATAAATTGTATGCTTGAAAAAATAGAAATAAAAAGATAAAGAAATACATCTGAACTTGTGGGTTAAGATAAATGAAAAGCTGGGTGTGAATGTAACAAAGTTTCTGGTGATGACGTGTCTAAAGAAGCTTCCTCTTAATGTTTGACTGATGTCGATTTAACTGAGATCTAATAGTGTATTTGTTAATTAGGAAGAATTAGTTCTCTCAGTATGTTTAGCGTTGTCAAGCAGATTTTGAAGGAGTCCGTTCTTAAAACTGGACTGTGTCATATTTTGCTATAAATATTACGTCCTAATTTTTTTTGTCTGTCAATAATGGTGGTCAAGAGACGTACTTGAGAGAACGAAGTTAAAAACTTAGAGCTCTGTAGTTTTAAGCTCTCCTGTGAAATTGGACAAAGCTCACTTATTCCCAGATGGCTCCAGGTCCTTAACATACTCTCACAATATGTGCAGTCACTCGGCATTGATACACACCCACACGGCAGCAAACACAACACTTTCCAAACTACACTTTTGTCAGTTAACAGCGTTTGCTCTAATGACAGTGTTGGACTTGTGGGTGTGAGGAGCCTCATTTATTTGCATGCCAACATAAACATTGGAGGGATAGGAAGCCCCATGGGAAGGCATTGCTGCTGTGTGGGTAATTTACTCTCATTCTGGGTAACAGCTTGGCTGTAAATCGCACCATAGAGTGGAGGTGGCGAAATCTTTTAGCGCCTCAAAGACAAACTTTCACATAAACACGGCACTTTTGACTCGGTGCTTGATAATTCCTTATGCGCTTCAGGGTGTCCCAGTAGAGAATAAACATGTTTTTCAGTTTGTGCTGTCCTTGTTGCCTTGTGTATTAAGGCTTGCTGTGCTCTGAGGTGCTCTGAGTGCTCATTATTTGCTCTGCCTGCTAATGAATGTACCTAGGAATGCCAGCTAGGGGCTGGGTGTCAAGACAACACACACGTGCAATTTGTAAAAACACATTAACACAAATGCGTCCCACACAACGACAGTTTGAAAGAGCTGATTGTGAATAATTCTGCTATAGAACATCCAATTAACAATGACAAGGAAAAGCTCTAAAATTGATTTTACAGCCAACACACTGCCTGTGCCACAGTTTGAGGAGAAACATTTTTATCAAAGCCTTATCTGAGCAGCGGAAGAAAAAATAAAATAAAATCTGATTTTAGAAGATGAAGGGTCATTGTACAGGGTCAGTTTTCTATCAAGGAAAGCAGAAGACTCTAAGCAGATGAGGAGAAAGAGGAGGAGGAAGTCCATTTGTCCGTTGTACACAGCGAGTGACCTCCGTCTGGGAAGACACAGAGTCATTATTCTGGCGACAGTGGACATGCTGCCACAGTTTCTGGGCCTTCTCCCTAATGAAGAAGACTCTGCAGAGGCCTGTTGCCATTCATGTTAATGTGCAAACCCTGTGTGGTGCTAAGCCAGCCATTAAGACACAGGGAGAGCAATTAAGCAGGAATCTGACAGACTTCAAAGTTTTCGGTTTGACTTAATATAGTGCGAGGCAAGAGGATGGTGGTGCAGCATAATAGAGTCTATTCCAAGGTTATACTGCGTGAGATGAGGCTGATTCGAGGTTTAATCGGCTCACTAGGCCACATCCTCTCTCTGCTGTTGTTAATAGATCTCCTCGTCATCACATTACCATAAAACCTTGAGGAAGAATTCTGTATGTGTCAGTATAGAATAGTATAATTATTACCCTATATTTAGTTTTTACTGGGTAAGTCTCTGATGGTGTTTCTGGAAATATGTTCATGGTAAACAAAGAGACATGTTAAACTGTAAATCTCTCTTAGTGTAAAGATGAATAACTGCACAGTCCATCTAAAGGCAACATTTTCTTGTAAAAAGCAACAAATGAGGCTTTTGCGGTGCTTTCTGTTCTGTTATGTAAGTGAGTCCTAACAGACCTGACACCTCACTCTGACTTCAGCATATTCACAGTCAGTAAAACTCACATTTGCTAATGAGAGCATAGAGGTGTGAACTGGGGGTGAGTGCTGCTGCTTGTGAGCAAATGACTCACATCTTGGAATAAGAGGGGCGTCCTCGTCAAGTGATACTCCTCTGTCATCAGGGACTTGGCTGATGTGTCTGTTTTGAGGTTAAACGGTCTTCTGTCTCTGTGATGACAGATGAACGTCAAGTTTATCGATCCTGGAGCCTGTTAAAAACATTTTGGGTGAACAGGTAGTTTTAATTAAGGATTTGAAAACACAGTTTTAACTTCTTTGACTTCTGCCGCTAAAGGTTTTTTGAGCAAGAGATGCAGTGAAGCATTGTGGGAGTGTGGGATTTGTTCATTCCATTGTTGAACAGTCACTGGGGCAGATGAAAATCTATCAGACTGACTCACACAGAAATGGAAGTAAAGTTTTAAAGTTTAAGTCATATTTGCTGACTCTCTCTTTCACTCTCCGAGTGGTGTCCCCGCGGATGTTAGTGACAAGCGACAAAATGAAACTCATCTTTACCTTGAAAAAAAGTGACATTTTTGTCTGAGTTTGAATTTGGTTGCAAACATTGGAAGATATCTAAAAACACAACTCCAGCAAAAATATTTTGATGAGTTGCTTTTGAACATTTCAATGGAATAATTGTTACATATTGTGTGTTTAAAGCTATATTAATACACCACAGAGTCCATATTACACCACTTTTGCTTCATCTTTTCTTGTTGCCTGATATCTAGCAACTACCATATCGATCATCATCATTTTCAGAGGAAACTACCTTGGATTATTAAGATCAATTATAGTCATTAAGTGCTGACAGGATTTGGCTGGTGTGATGGAGCAGCCTTCTCTAAAGCACATGTTTGTATAGACAAAGACGTCAATGATCGCCTGGAATTAATTAGAAGCATTGATTCTGAGCAGAGAACAACCTGCAGCTCTTTTGGAGGTCGCACCTTTCAACTTTCTCAGCAAACAACCTAGAACACAGTTTGGCTCATGCACACACACACACAAACACACATGAACAAACAAATAATTCATATGCAGGCTTTTGAATGTAACACAGTGGCTGCTGCATGGTAATGATACTAACAAGTGCTTGCATAATCAAGTAATTATGCAAAGCAAATAATGAGTGTCTCACCTGACATTTGTTGAGCGATGCAGCAGGTGTTAAACCTCTGTTCCTGTCCTGTGACTTGTGAACCCTGTTCAGACACGCAGCTGTGTTTGGAATATTAAGTGGAGTTTTTCATTTTGAGTTCTTAGTGAGTAGCCTGAGTGTGTTTCTGTTCTTGTGCTTGTGCTTGTTTGCTTTGTTTTGTTTGGAGTGTGTGAACAGCAGTTTTTAACAAGACTCTAGTAAGAACAGCGAAGGAGACTAGGAAGCTTGGACCGACCTCTCAGTGGCACTTAGCTGGGATGCTGGGATTTTATCATTTCAGCTCCAGAACTCAATAACCGAGCTCCCAATAAACAAATCATCAAATCATCGTAACTTACGACTCATCAACTCTTTCTTCTAAATAAGATGTGATCTCTGGACTTAATTTTTCTGTGTTTAAATTTCTTAAAAGCAGCTCCTAAAGAAAGAGTCGCACCTTTTTTTAATGCTAATAACTTCAACACCCTTATGTGAATATGTAACAAAGGTTTCCCTCTTTTCCCTGGTTGCCTACAAATCTGCATGGAAGCAATTCAAAATGTACAAACTGTCTCATGAAGTTGCCTCAGAGAGCCGGGTTCACACTGTGCCAGAGTTGACACAGCAGAGGCAAACAGCATTTCAGGGAGCTTTAGGTGATCTCTGCACAGTTTTTTTTGTGCTGAACTGACACATCAGAGCCACAGGAGGTTGACTTCCCTTATTTCTTCTTGTAAATAGCAACTAGTCCAATGGGAGTCTGCCATGTGTGAAGCTACAGAGAATAAGCTTATAGGAGAGGTAAACTTGCATTATGAATTTACTAAAAGACTTGATAATCATAAAAAAGGATTTTCCCACACTGAACCTTAAAGCATCCTAATGCATTTTGAGCCAGAGCAGAAAAACTGCGGGAGCAAAGCAGCAGCGCTGTTTGATGCTGAGCAGATTTCCTCTGCTTTTCCTGCTTGATTGTGTGAACGATAATGACGCTGGCAATGTCCTCATGCCTACTTGACCATCCCAATCATTGTAACTGCTTTTCTGCAAGCTATGTTCCCTCCCACCTTTACACAAACATTGAATTGTAACAATTAGCATGCAAATATAACAGTACATCAAATGAGCCCATGTAAACAGCATCATCTTAGTGTATTACTACAGTTATTCTTGTAATTGAAGTAGGTATAATGACAGTGCGTCACGTAAAATGGGATTGATGTTTGATTACACTAATTAAATCAGGATATCATGCCTTGATTACATTTTTTAATCAGTGCCCAAGTTGCACAGTTGGTTTAACTTCTCTATTTCTAGATGTTTTGAACAGTGAGGTTACTCTTGTTAATTGCTGGAGTCTCACAGCAGCTTGCAGACAAGAAGATAGTTTTTTGTACTTATTTTGATGGTTTTTCCTACTAAATGTTTTAAAATTACACGCAGAATATTATCTACTCTCCTTAAGAACACTTAGTTCAGATTTTTCTCCTTGTATTGCTCCTTGACTTTGACCCGACAGTTGAAGTCTCATATTGACCATCATAAAATTAAACTGGAGGATAGCGTATAAATGTTGTCCTCCACCACAGATTTATCACCATCTGCTGTAATGCTGGTGGTGGAGATTGTGGAGGTGGTTTTATCCACTGTAGATGTCGCAGACTGACTGGTGAACACTGTGCTGCTGGGAGCGAAACAATCACATTAAGTGTCTCATATCTTCTCAACAGGTTCCCCAAAGCCTGCAGCATGGCACTTTGTATTGCTACAGAAATTGGCCATGGCTGCGATAAACATTTGGTAGTGGGCTGTAATTAGAAAAAAAAAAAGTTTTATCTGAATAATGAAAAGTGCTTTGTACCCGAAAAAAGGAATATAATGAGAAACTTACACAGTCATGCAGTCAGTGAAGGCGATTCAGGGAAAGGCCTAATCTGACTGAAGTACGAGAAGACGCTCTCAGCTTCTGAACATGAAGCTGTTCTGGTGTCATTTGTTGCCAGAGTAAGAAGAATACTTTTGCATTGCTGCTATACAGACTCAATTTTTTTTTTTTTGTTTTCTGCTCTGCTGTCATTAATAGTAACCATGGCAACACAATGCTTGTCTTTAGTTTAACTCAATTCATAAATCCCCAGAGACCCAATAAGCCTGTTTTGTGTCTGGACTGACTAATAAATCATGCCAGTACAATTAGCAGAACAACAGCAGCCTCTCTCATGTTTTGGGAAATTCACTCATTTAGTTTAGATTAAATTAATTCATTTCTATTAATTTAATTTCTAAGTGTTCGGTAGAAAGTGCGGTTCATTGGTTTTGATTTAATACATCTCAATTGTCATATTTTTGTACATCAAAACACAGTGTTATCACTCTGTAATGGTACAGCAGTACAAAGTATCTGCAAAATCACGTAAGAAGCTGGTCAGCTTAAGTGTGCACTGTTGTATGCAATATAAACATCTAAAATCTTTGTGATAAAGATCACAAAGATCTCTCTTTTCTTGGTTGTCTAACATCATAACTTAGAACAACGAGGTGAGATTGTGACCATATTTCACATAAGGTCAGACACTGAGTGAGTGACACCAACCTTGGGTGCACACCTAGATTGTTTAGATCTTTTGTGCTGCCTGGTTGAAGACTTTAAACACTGCAGTTCACCACAAGCTCACTGGATTTGCTGATATATAGTCACACTATGTTATGAGGCTCTCTGTCAGTCCTATGTGCTCTTCTGTAAAAATAGTGCATGAAAGAAAACAGCATGTTTGTCACTTGAAATTATGCCCCAGAATCATATATGTTGATACAGTTTTAACTAACACTTTGCCTGGAAAAACACTTAATTCTTTTTATTTAATTCCTTCAATTCTTCACTAGATACATTAAATTCGTCTGGACAGACAAGAATGCAAACTGCAACTTTACTGGTTCCCAGAGACAAACAATGAGACTGTTATTTCAGCTTATTGTTACCTGGCTGGTGATATTCTGTATTTTTTTATTATCAACAAAAAAAGGCAAAAAGCAACAACACATTTATCCTACATAAAACCTTTTACAGCTTCTATTCCTCTTTGGCATTGAACTCTGCTGTCTGTTTAAAACACATCATTGAGCCACACTGTTGCACTGGGTGACATCTCCCTTATTTATGATGTTATTTATTCTGACCCAGTCCCATAAGCACTGCCATTGGAAATACTAAGTAGCATGTGTCATTCTGCAGCTTAAAGTGGCCCCAACAAATGCACTCCTCTCCCCTGCTTGAGTAACACTAGTAGCAGAAAACACAGTGCATCCATGCTTGTTTCCCGATTTTAAAGATTTACATCTCAGTTGTGTCTCTTTTCATCCCAGTTTGAAGGTGTAGCCGTAGATGATGTTGCATGTTTGGTCATTTCAGGCTATTAAAGCTAACTGTCTTTGGCGGTAGGAGCAAATGGACATGTGTCTGAGACAGAGAGTGAGAAAAAGCATCTTTGTTTTTTTTAATGGAACTTGTTGACTCAAAGAAAATACCAGACAGTTTTCATGTATTTTAGAGGTGCAGTCAGGCTGGACTTTCCTCCTCTTGCATTCAGTTTTGTCATTAAGTCAGAACATGTCTCAAATCTATTTTTGCCCTGAAAAGATTGGACAGTGATGAAATTCTGAATGATCCTGTAATCTAAGTGTTATCTGCAAGAGCAGCTGTGTACCTACTTCACAAAGTGTTGCATCATAGAAATTTTTATGTGACTGCTACATGAAAGCTGCCAGCCTTTTTACTTGTAAGAGCTTGTGCCCTTCTCTGTTGTGAGGTGTCCATGGGGTCGAAGACATATTTCAGCCTTGGTGTGGCATTGCTGCCTCCTCCTGCAATCAGAGCATCTGATGGATGGCGACTCTGCTGCTCAAGGAAAGAGTGCAGGGCAAAGCCATCTTTTACTAATTCCCTACGCTGTCTCACGAAGTGTCATGTTTGATCCGTGTCTGCACTGTGACATTCAGACACACAGGAAAACCCACACACTCATCTATTTATGTCTACAGAGCAGGAAAGACACAAGAACTCAACCCTTTATGGCTGCTACCTGTGCAGCTTGCTCGCATTTTATTTCTTAAGATAACATCCTTCTTCTCCTTATCTTTCATGTGTACACACACACACACACACACACTTTTAAACACACACACGCTTACTTCAAATCAGATAGAGTACCTCATGAATAGATTGGAGGAGACATTAGTGAATGTAGGAAAGTCAAGGGGAAGCGTATCACAAAGAAACAACGGAAGGATCTCTGATTTTAGACAATATGACCTTGACACGACCTTCATTGCTTTTGACATCACTGTTTTTTAAAAAACCAGAAGACTTTCATTTTACAAAGTTGTAAGAAAACTGTCAAAGAACTTTTTAAAGATCTAAAGTGGTAACAGTCTTTGGTGTCTTCATACTCTACCTTCTCAACCCTTCTTCCCTGCTTCCTCTCCTCCCAGCCTGAACCCGTACAGCTATGATGAGAGCTGTGTGTCCAGCAGCGTGGACCACCTGCCCCTGGCTGCTCTCCCCCTCCTAGCCATTGTCTCACCTCGCTACCAGGATGCGGTGGCGACCGTGATCGCCCGAGCCAACCAGGTGTACCGCAGCTTCCTGCAGTCAGAGGACGGGCAGGGATTCACGGGTCAGGTCTGTCTCACCTTCTGGTTGGAGAACAGAGAGGAGCACTCCTTCACTCTAGTCTCTCATCATTGAATAATGAGCTGTAGGCACTTTAATAGAAGTCAATGATTGTCAAAGGAAGTGGAGATCGCTTTGGAGTGGGCTGTGTAATCTGTGGGAGCTCTCAAAAGGCTCCAGATCTCTACTGTTAAAATGAACCTCATTTTCACCTTCCAGCAGATAACAACTACGTGGCTGTTGGCTTTAAGTAGCATTTGCATCATGTCAGGGCTCTAAAACATAACTTTGTCTTTGCTTAAATCAAACTGATTATTCAAAATGTAACTAAAAAGTTAAGTCAATACATGCATAGCAGCTTAAATAAAATAACTTCTCTCCCTGCATTTCATATAGTTTGTCTCGTAGCTGCTGTGGTTAAGATACTGTATTGCCTGTTCTAAAATGAGGCTTTAATGGCCAGTGATTCAGAGCCACTGGTCGATACAATCAGCAGACACCAAAAGTCATTAAATACTAGGAATAGGTAGTGATTTTCAAATTTTCAAACAGTCATTCATTTGTAAAAAAGAGTAGTTTATGTGACTATTATCTGGTGTTAAGTGTATTTTCCCTTGTTATTACCAGTGCCTGGTAATAACCTGTTAGCCGGCGCCAGTAAATTATTTTCCAGCGCGTTCAGCTTGAAGGCAACCTGGTACTTTGCTATAGCTCTGTGAGATTCACCAGATGTTGCTGTGCAACCATAAGAAACGTGCAAAGTCTATGACAGCCATCAAACGGTTTAGTGTGACAAATGTGCAACAGGAGGTGCAGTGCAAGTCTGCAACAACTGAGTCATCTGACAGTGAAGCACCCAGCAGAAGGAGGGAGCCTGTCAACTGATCAAGTGAGATTTATATACTAGAACATAATCTGATATGAAGGTTTGTTAATTTAGATCATTGAATTCAGTAGCTCTGCAGTGTTTTACTAATTTTTGTGTCGAACTGCCTTCATTAAAACCAGCTGTGGGGTTTTTCTTTGTAGATTTTTAATTGTTCGTTGATGATGCAGTGCAAGTAATATGGATTCACACACTGAGCATCATTTTAATGTGTATGTTTTATATTCTCATAGCAAAAGTGACAAATTTAAGAATAGTCCAAAAGGAATACATAGTAATATTGAGCTCACCCAGTGTTTGCAGTATGGAAAAAATAGGACAGTATTTTCTTTTGAGTGCTCTCAAATTAATTACAAGATGGTTAGAAATAAAAGATATTAAAAGGGCAAATATATTCATGTTAAATTTGATTTAACTACGAACAATGGTTGCTTTAAGCTGTCTGTTGAACCCACAGTAGTTCTTACCAGATATAACACCTGAGAGGTGTCATAAAGTTGCCGTCAGAAAATGTCTGACTTGAAATTAAAACTCAGATTTCTATGCAGTGTTTTCCCTCTTGGCTGCTTGTAATTACAGACTGAACATCTGAATATATTGTTACACTTGAAAAACACTTGCTTTGTGAAAACAATGCACTACAAAAATGTCTGAGCTGCTCACATTTAAAATACAATTCTTTCCTCCTCCATTAGCCTCTCCAGCTGTCCTCCTGTTAAGTTTTTCACTGACTGAGGGCACCATATGTGGTGTACGTTTAAATTACTTATTACTCGTGCAGGTCTGCCTGATGGGCGACTGCGTGGGAGGAGTGCTGTGCTTCGATGCTTTGTGCTTCAGTAACCACCAGAGGCCTGGAAGCCCCAACAACAGCAGCAGGAACAACAGCACTGAGAGCCTGAAGGTAGGAGCTCAGTGTTGCACCAACGACGTGATGACAGTGACGGTGCTGCACAGATCTGCATGGGAGGGAGAGTCTAACCACACTGAGCAGCTGATGGAAGAATGTTTTGCTTTGGGATAAATGACTAACAGATCACTGCAGATGATTGAGATCACTTGTTTGTGTTATATCATGTTTTAATCAGCTGAGGTTATTATTACATGAACACTAACAGCAATGTCCTTGGCACAGCTCCCTGTCCTCAGTAGTAAACAAACAGACTCTCATGCACAAAGTTTACCTCTGATATGTCTATTTCCTGTCAGTTTTTCATCAAAACACCTTTATTAAGACACAGCTTCCCGAGGTTTCACTGCACATCAGAGGCAACGTCCTTAGTCCATGTTTTTCTAGGAGTGTAGTAATAAAAGTCAATGTGGAGGCTCATATTGTATGTGTGGATCATGGGGGGGGATCTTTTATCTTTGAGCATTATTTTAAAGAGTTTCTGTAGTGTCCATGTTACAATTTCATCATAATATTTGTGCTAAACCGCCATGGAGAAGCAGCTAGTTCCTAGCTCTGTCACTTCTCCATCCCTTTGCTATTTAAATTCACTCACATTTAATAGATTCACACCCACACAGGCACATTTTCTCCCTCCCACATTTAACTGTTCTTCTGGGAAAACACATCAGCTCCCATCTTATTATGTTTTTTTTTTTTTCCGGTGCCCCCGCTGCTGTGAGTGTTTGAGACTTTACAGTAAGTTGTACATTTTTCCTCTTCCTCCTCAGGACAGCTCGGGCCTGCTCGGGGAGTCCAGCCCTGGTTTGAGTTCCAGCAAGAGACTGAGTAAGAGCAACATTGACATCTCAGCCCCCAATGAAGGGAACAGCCAGGGCGGACCGCCACTCAGCCGCAAGCAGAGCGACTCGTACGATGGAGACACCTCGTCCACCGGCCAGCACAGCTTTTTCTCCAGGTGGGACACATCACATCAATATACAACGGGAATATCGACAAAACACACTGTGAGACAATAGAAGAGTGTCTATACTGAGGTATCTACCCATTTAATGTCTTTGTGTGCTCGTATTATGTCGCAGATCAATTAGAGGGACTGATTGCTGGTTTATAATGGTAATGGGAATTAAATTGGGATAATGGATTCTTTTCATGACTTTTGCATCAAACAGACAAGTTTTTCAAACCGAGAAACAAACATCTTATCATTTTTTTGAATATTTTAACAGCTTATTAATTGATTTCTACATTTTTTTAAGGATCACATTGTAGAAATATAATTTGTGATTTAAATTACTCACGCAACAATTAGTGTTAATAAAGTAAACTGATTAGAAAACAAGTCTTCCATGAGTATTGATATAAAATACAACAGCACTGATACTATTAACTATTCGTGTGACACTCTGCTTTACAGGTGCTCTGATAACTGGTAATTAATGTCACATAAACAGCCGTTAACTATGTAAAACTCTGACAAACTTTGCAAGATGAGCATACTGTCAGGGTTTTACAAGTTCAACAAAGGACCCTGAAGCAGAAAACGCTATGAAGGGAGAAAAGGAAACAAGGAGCTTTAAATGATACAACAGTGGAAAACTGGGGGAGCAGATGGATGAAAATCCAGAAAATTAAAAATTCAGAAACCTACTTAAACAACAAACAGAGAGGAGGCCAGGCACAGCTGGGAAACAGACCGAGGAACAGAATCAGACAAACTGACAACTCAGAGGGAGAAACACAGAATAAAATACACAATGTGGAAGGAAGAGGTGAAACTTTTCATCAATCAAACAAAGACTAGGAGGAGAACAAAGGAAGAAACAAGAAAAAAAATAACAGGTAACGATGGATTAGGGATGCAAACAATGACACATAATGTATTTCCAGAAATAACACAAGATTTATCATTGTATATAAACAATACTATATAAACTGGGTATATTAGCAAGTCCTTATGGGTAATAGGTTATGTATTTTTATAATCAGACATAAAGAGTCTAGAAATTCTTTCATCTATTTCTGTTTAACATTATTTGTCATTCACTGATGAGTTTGATGTGATGACCCAGATGTTTTCCTGGATGGTTTCACCAGGTCTCGCCCCTGCTCTTTTATCAATATTTGCAGCTTGACTGCCTTGCCTGCCTACCTGCCTCAGATGGACTATAAATAGCCTGTTTGAGCCTGTGCCAGCCGGTGTGTGTGTGTGTGTGTGTGTGTGTGTGTGCGCGTGTGCGCATGTGGGTGTGAGTGGGAGACTGATCGGTTGAGTTCAGCCAGGTCGTTGTGGCTGGAGGGGGGACGACTGCCATGTCGACTCACCTCATGCAACCAGTGTTCCCATTTTGGTTCACACGCTCCACTGGGCTCACACCGTCACAGTAACACGGACGCTGAGGAGAGGATCCCATTAGCTCCCAGTTATGCCACTTTGTGTTCATAGGGGTGAACATCTCACCTGTAACTTCCTGCCCCCCCTCTGGATTAAGCCGGAGCCTCACTGTGGGGAGGATGACTTCAGCTCCTGGATGTGCCGTTTCCCATGCACGTCCCTCTGGATAATCCCAGTCACGAGGAGGGTCTATTAAAACTTGTTTTCCCCGACTTTACCTCTTTCATCAGCGTGGCTTCTCTGCTGGCTGTCCAAGATTGATTTACTCCATTTAAGATTTTTCCACGTGCAATTTGCTTTGCATTAGCCCTCACTGCAAATTGCCTTTAAAATCATGTGCAAATGGTCTCGGCGCTTCTAGAAAACCCAGGGAAGAGCACTCAGAGCAGCAAGCAGTGGAATGAATTTTTTTCATACCTACCATTTCTTTCACTCTTTCTCACTAGTTTCCTCAAAAACTGTCTTTGTTAGGGATGTGTGTTTTGGATAATTTCACTGCTGTTAAGACAGACTGAAATAAAACTAAATCCTCAAGCTGATAAGAAAAAACAAACACCCAAATGGACATAATTGACAGCATTTAGACATCTATTTGGTCTAAAGTGCTCAGAAAAAGATTATGCACAGTTAGTTTCTGAAAGGCTTAGTGCATGCTTAATGCCCATAACAAAATGTATTTGCAGCGCTCTAGTTTGAGGATTCAGCATCGGGTCATTTATTGTCCATTATCCTTAATAAAAAAAACATGTCAACAGTTTATTCATACCAGTTAGCCGATGAAATATTTTTCACATATTTATTGAACATATTGGTCACAATTTGCAGTTAGATAACAAGTTCTACAGCTACAAAAAAATGGAAATTTAGCTCATCCAGGCAGCAAAAAATAGCACTTCACTTTGTGCACCATCAGACAGTGTTTTTATGTGCTGTTGAATGAAAAGAGCAATTGTTCAGAGTCTGGATTTTTGTGAAATAAATGCAACCTGTCAACATGAGAAATTTACAAATGCAGAGAGTCTGGTCTCTTGATTATGAACATGCCCTGATCAGGCACTCTGTGATGATCTAATAGTTCACTGTTTCCTCAGCTACACAGATACTACTAAAGGTAGTACTTTTATGCAGTTTGGAGGAAGTTTTGTACCAAAATATTTTGCTAAAGTAAAGAAATTAAAGTAGAAAAACAAACAGACTGGCATGGTAAGAAGAACTGAAAGAGTTGACACATTTTATAACAGAAGACAAATAACAAAACGAAAGCTGAAGGCAATCAAAACACTATTGATTTGGCTTTCAAAGATGGCTGGAGTCTGTTAGCTAATCCTTTCTCCCCATGCAGGACTTAATGGGGAAATGTTCTGTGATCTCGTCACCCAGCAGAGGCTTGTGGCTGAGACGGGCTCTGCTGTTCAAACAGCCGCGAGCGTGGTGCAGCCGCTGAAGGCTGAGTGAAGAGCTGCGCTTGCTGAGTCATAAAGGCCCGGCGCCCACAACGACCCAACAATGTTGGAACAAGCCAACTATTGAATCAGGACAAAGCAGAAGCATCACTGACTCATCTGTGCCAAGACCGAGACATTTGCTTTCACAAATTCAGTATGATATTATTGAAATTTCAGACTTTAGATTACCTCTGTTTCTCTCCTGAACTGAAACTAAAACTGTCACAGTGTCATTGTGGACTTAACCTGTCTGTCGCCTGAAGCTATAGCCAGTCTTCATCATAAGTTAAAGTACACTACATTATCAATACTGACATGGTTGAAAGGCTGTGTTAGATTCCAAACTGACCCTTTCCTTAATATTTAGGTACCTGAAGCCACTTGCATTTTTAATTTTTGTTCTCATTGTTTATGATAAACTCAGCTTTTTTAAAGTGATATCTTTAGCACTATCAGGGTCTCAGTGATGCTACTGACACTGACTGCATGCTAAGTACAAACCAGTCATCAATATGTTATTGCTAAGTAAAACACTTTCCGAAGATCAACGCTTGCCTTCCCTCCAACCCTTTTTTGTCTAGTCATGGCTAACAATGCGTCGTGATAATAGCCACAGAATAGCCAATAAATCAGCATCACTGAGTTTAAAGACACAAAGGACTACAAGTTTGGACTGATATGTCTGTTTTGCACTCTGTGTTCATGTCCTTTCCCTAGTTTGACAAAGGAAAGTGTTGAGGTGCGAGGCGGCAGTAGCCCCAGCCTGGTGTTGAACCCCGGCCGATTCGACTTCGAGGTGTCAGACTGCTTCCTGCTGGGCTGTCCGCTGGGCCTCGTTCTGGCCATGAGACGCACTGTGCTGCCCGCCGTCCAGGGTAAGAAACAGACTCCTGCAAAACCAATGACTGCATCATGATGGACAACATGACATGACCCCAAAGATGTAGCCAAAACTTCTTGATTGTCCCGCGTGTCTGGCTGCTGTAAAGTTCATAAATCCAAGAGTGGACATGGATTAAACAAACAAACAAAAAAAATAAGTACAAGTCAAGTAAAGGTTTCTCAAGGATATCTGTCATTTTCTGTAGTTTCTGGTGTATGTTTAAGTAATGATTATATCCTGGCTATTTATGTTCAGTGGGAGGAGGTGGAGAACCATCATTTATCTTTTTTTAATCAACATTTTGCAAAACATCAAGACTTTAAGTCTTCATACACATGAATTACATACTGTATGTACATGTGTACACTCACACATCTGCTGTTTTGTGTATCTCTGCATTAGTGTCCAGTTGTTTCACTATTTTATTGTTTATCTCTGTCCTTTTTTTAGCCCATCAGCACTTTGAACTGCATTGTTTCATATGAAAGGTGTTAAATCATACAAGTTTCATAGGAATATATTTGAAATATGACATTATTTGATGATCTTATCACTTTATTTTTTTGTGATATTTTCTGGGAAGTGCTAAGCATTTTTAGAGTAATCACATCTGTTCAAATTGACTTTTATCTTCACTTTACTTTTGTTATTTCTCTTGATTCAAGTATTTTTGTGTTATTCGTTGCAAAGAGCATAAACCAATGTAAATAGAAAGAAAATATAAGTGATCTTCTGATAATCTGAAAGTAATTAAAGCAATTAAAAAACAAAGTTGGTTATTTTTACTATTTAATAATTAATATTTAATGTCTGTTGCCTTACCCTCAGTGAGCCAGCTCCATCCAGCCTGCTCTCAGATTTTCAACCTGTTTTACCCCTCGGACCCTTCAGCCTCCAGACTGGAGCCTCTGCTGCAGCCTCTCTTCCACAAGCTGCCGCCCTTTGCAGTACCACGCTACCAGCGCTACCCCCTAGGAGACGGACGCTCAACGCTCATAGGTAGGACAAGAGATACTATCCTGGAAATCAATTTACCACCGTGGGGAGGCACAGAGCAGCTCCTGCTAAATATTTCATAGGTTAATCTATTTTCTGATGTAACTGTAATGCCATTTTAATAACCTTTTGGATTTTGCATTTCAAAGCTGGCATGAAACCTTTGAGGAATTCTGTTAGTGGGTCTAGATCAGAGCTGTGGAGAGATTCAATGACTGTGTAATGGGAAATTTTACATGTGCACCTGTATACACAGCCTCGATCTCATCTGTGTGAGCACGGCCTGCAGAGGCAGAGCTAAATCCTGCCTCCAAAGCCTGAAGTTTGAAGTAATCATGCTTCATCTTCCTTTGCTGCAGCGACTTTAGCCTGCAACCCCTCTCTAAGGATCCAGCACACTATGTGAGATATTGGTCTGGTAGATGTAGCACAGTGCTGCTGTAATCCCCCTGGAGAGTTTGGTTGTAAAGACTGGGTCTTTAATGAGACACTGATTTATTTGAAGCATGTTTTAGCCCATTTTTTGGCCAGAGAGACTCTGAACAGCAGCCATGACGCATCACCTGGTCTCCCTGCCTCTCTTTCCACCTTCCTTTCCCAGAGAAAGTAGGACAAGCACTGAATGCTTGTGCTGACAGCCTGCGAGCATGAACCTAGATCAGAGGACTTTGAGCTTTGGGGCAAGGCTCTGAAACATTTAAAACCCTTTTACACAACAGGCAATCATCAGTGATACTATGTATAACCTAAAAGAGAGAAAACCATGCCATCTCGCTTGCTGAGACAATTATTTGATTTTCTTCTTACTATAAATCCATCTATTCTGCAATGTGTTAAGAAAAGAAACCCATTATTTAAGCATGAACAATGCACAAAGAGCATAGGTGGCACATTTTTTTTGCTTGTTCCTTGGTGAAAAGCTGAAAGGAAGGCCCTATATTGGGATTAAAATAAGCCTGTGGGTTGGTTCTTTATGTATTTTAACATGCCTGAAACTTTGTAGATGTAGATACATGATTGTCTTACTTTCCCTGATGTTTGACATGCAGTGACGCATTTTTATCCAATATAGAGGAGGCAAATTGTTTTGCATGACATTGCAATGAGCAAAACTAACTGAGGCTCCATTTAGACAAATTCCTTATCACATTATTGTGTCAACAGTTTGAATGCATTTTCTCTTAACAGTTAAAAGTCATAATGACAATAAAACTAGATGGACCTTTGCAGTTTTGTTTGGCCCCTAACAAACATCATTTTCACACATGCTACAAACTTATAATTTGGTGCTTATACGGAACAAAAGCTTTAGAACTCAGTCATAAAGAGTTTGAGAGTGACGACATTGGCTCCTGTAAGTGGATCATTTATGGCTGATCAAGAATCAGTTTTCCTCATATATTACTGAATTAATACATGTCAACATTTTTATACATAAAAGGACTTGGAGAATTATTGGTGACCCCTTCGTACAGGGGGCAAAAGTATACAAATAAGGTTAATTATCGTTAGTGGAGTAACATTTGTGTCACATATTAAAAAAAAAAGTGAAATAATTTCCAACTCCTGTCATGTTAATATAAAAGACACAGCAGCAATTTAAAACACAAAATATGTCTTTTCTGCAGTAAGATATTATTAATTTTACTGTCATTTGCAACCATTGCAGATGAAAATCTATAAAAATTGACTTAGGCAGAAATGTTCACAGATGTCTAAATGTTTTCATGTTTAATAAGCATCATGCTTTGTCATGGTAATGTAAGTACACAACTCAACACAATATACAACACAGATTTCACATTGTGTGAAGATGTCATGAGTTTAATTTTGGACAATATCCAAATTTATTCCTCCTTCACTGCAATTATCATCCCTTGATTGTGATCTTTTATTCACCAAGTGATTAAAATCAGTCAAAAAACAACAAGCATGTAATCATCATCAGGTTGACTCCAGTTTTTACCTCCCTAAATTTTCAGCAATTATGAATATCCTGAAAAAATGCTGCATCATGTCAGCAAAAAGCCAGATAACAGCTTCTTTATGTGTTCTGCTTGTTAGAGCCCTCTTCTGTTCCTCTTGAATGGCACCATGTTTCAATGTCATGTTTCTACAGAAGGCCAGAATGGACGAACCAAGAACCGACTCTAAACAGGGCATTTGTTTTTGTTAAGTTGTGTTGTTACTGTAGCTTCTCCTACATGCTCAAAGAAGGACTGAGGAAAGAAATATTTAGTTGGGTGCAATATGCAACTTCAACACTAGATGCCACTAAATCCTACACACACATACACACACACGCACTCACATTGAACCTTAAAGAAGTAATATGTCAAAGTGGGTTTTTCAAATTTGTTACTCACAAAACTTATCATAGAACAGAAGATACTCTCACCTTTCTGCCACCACACCCTCTTGCACTCTAGTTGCCAACCTGACAAAAATTGAGAGAGCACTGTTGCTTTTTTTATGTCAGTGCTTAAACAAAGCCATGCCGAATCTATTACACAATGGAGACCAATATTTTTATGTCACAGAGAGATTCATTTTACAGGTAGATGAGGCGAGTGATCTAAAGAGAGCTTCACTAACCACTCTCTGCAGACTCAATGTCTTTGGACCATTTTTCACACCAAATCAGCTCCTGTCAGCTTATTTGTTTTCTATTTTAACAGGGAAGCCATTAGTAGCTCACTGCTGCTATATGACACATGACAGTAAATAACTTAGTGTTTTTAGCCATGTAAACTGTATGCCAGAGCTGTGATTTATTAATCTAATCATGTTCATGCAGTCACAAGTGGGATGCTAGCAGTGCTGATGGAGGTGATGGAGTGTAAAGGCAGACACACGTCACAGGCTTGCAGCTAGACCGGGTTTTAATCATGGGTCTGCGTGTCTGTTCCATTGATCGAGCTCGGATGCTGTCAAATTATGTGTTAAATTGAAAAAGCAGAGACAGGTGCACACGGAGGCAGAGGCAGACATACAAACACACAGAAGAGACAGTGGCGCACACCACCCGTTTCCTCTACTCTCTAGTATAGTAATTAGTTGTTATGAAGGCATGGAGAGCCAATCAAATCAGGCTCCTTTGGGTATGACTCTGACATCAACACCCGTCAACAGTGGAGGTTTTATTTTGATAAATGCTGCTAATATAGGGAGAATGAGCCCTCTTCCCATTGATTTCTAGCCGTGCTCCGATGGGAAATATGATCGTCCTAGACAGTAACTGCACGTGGAATTACAGTCATTTTTATCAGTAAAGATCACATGGCTAATGGGGCTTTAATGTAAAGATGTTGGTGTGTCCTTTGCTCTTTTGCTATGCCTTTGGATACTGAGAGTGTGACCATGATTGGAGGGGAGGGTCTCTAAAAGTCTCTTTCCATCTCTCTTTTTTTTTGTTACAAAGACGTTTCAAGGCCACGGTACAATCATCCTCCCTCACCTTGTGAATTCACAGCTTGTCCCTCCTTTAACCACCGTCATCCGCTGTTTCACTCTCCCCTGCCTCGTGCGTAAATCATAACGTTTCAGTTTCCAGATTGGAGTTTAATAGGGTGGGTGCGTGAGCTAGAATTTTTTGAACTTTTTGCTTTTCATTCATGTGCTCGCCCCCATTTTTTCTCACCAAGCTGCTTCATCTTTCCTGCTAACCTCTGCAATTTTTTTTCATCCACTTCCCCTGCACACGCCATTGTGCATTATATGTGTGTATGAGTGTGTGCATGTGTCTCAGAAAATGCATCAGGCCCTTTCTCTCTACTCTTTCTCTTCCTGCATGTTTGTAAGAATAATTTTTCTCCTTCTCTGACTCTCTCTGCTTATTGTGCTGTGAAAGAGAGGCAGAGATGTGCTTACGTTCTGGAGGCTGAATGAGAGAGAGCCAGGCACATTGGTGATAACAGGTTGCAGTGCGTGATCTCAGACCAGGCATAATTGCAAAAATCAAAGCAAACAGTAAACAGTGTATACGGTTTTCAGGAGAGATATGTGTTGTGTTGTGCTGTGTGTGGCATTGAGTTGTCATCATAATGGTCCAAACAGGTAGCAAGAAAGAGCGGCATTCAATCTGCACTCTGTTGTTGGTTACCAATCTTGTCACTGTTTCCAGCCCAGTAATTTCCTACAACCTGCCCAGTCTTGTAAAAATTGGCCCAGATATTTCACAAACCCCCAAAGACCATCAAAAATTGGAAGATTTGATGACTACAACTCAGCTGGAGTGTGCAGATGAAGCGCGACATAAAGACTCATGTCTGTGCTACTGCAAGAAAGGGCCTCGTGAGGTCTGCAACTACAAGTTATATTGTCAATGACATCTTAATGAACAGACAGCAAGGAGTTCAGTCAGATTTCAGATGATCATGAATAACGTTTTTATGATTAATTAAATTCATTCAGTGTTTAGGATTGTTTAAAAAATGTCAGAAAATTGTTAAAAAATGTCCATCACAATTTACCAAAGCCTGATGGTGATACACTGGAGCTATAAGTTATTATTTTTACTTTTCAAGTGTTTGATTGAATTTCATGCCTTCAAACTGTGTTTTTCTCACTAACTGAAGCAAGCACCTTTTATGACAAAGTAAAGATCCTTTTATAATCAATAAATCAGCAGATTAGTTTTATATTGCAAAAGCACTGTTATCACTTCAAAAAATTACTTGAATTATATATTTCTAATCAACATATTTGCTGTTTTATTTTCATTAATCAACAGATCTGGTAATCGTCCAATGGTCTATGTCACATTTCTTGTTTTATACAAAAAACAGTACAAAAACAAAAATTACTCCATTTGCAAAGATTTAAAACAGTAAAATCTTATTTTTGAGAGAACCTTAAATAACAGTGACAACTGTATAGATGAATCAATGAATATCCAACCCATCTGAGCAGCCTGCTAATCAATATTCATACACTGTTGGACAAACTGGCTGCATAATTCACTCCCTAGTTACAATAAATGATATGGACATGTATCAGTGGGTTCACTGGGGGAGGCGAGCATCTCTCACAACGATCATTAAGGCTACAGCAGAAAAAAAAGGTTTAAAATTCTTCAGTGATACGAGAGAGAACATGAGTATTTCCTTACTGTGAATTAAACTCTGTCTTCCTCCAAGAGCTGCCAAATATTACACAAGCACTTGGCTTTTGCTGTAAAGTTTCATGAAATATTAACCTAAAAGTCATCCACTGGATTCTGAGTGAGTTTTTTTGTTATCATTTAAACAGAGAGATGAAGCCAGCACTTAATACACACAATTTAAAACAGCAGAAATGAACATGTGCGTACACAACCTGAACACTAAAGTTAAAAAGTGATGCAGCTTTGCTTGTCTGGTTAAATAAGGCCTTATACACAAGTCGTATTTGTAACCTGATATAAATGAATCAAAGTTTGCCTGAAACATCCCTAAACCAGCCATATCTTGCTAGCCAACAATATACTGTCTGCTCTTTGAAAGCAGACCCATAGAATGGAAACATACTTCATACACAGTATCTGTCAGGTTCCATCATTTTTATCATTCTTTGCCCTGACTGTGCGGATTGATTAACCACACCTGATCCTCTCTCACGTCTGAGCGAGTAGCTGTTTATCTGTATTCTGCTCCTCCAGCCGATCCTTTGCAGACCATCACAAGGCAACATGTGGCTGCTTCTGACGCCTTATTTACAGCCGTTCCATCAGGCAGCTGAGAAAGGGTTAATTTGCCAATAACTGGCTACCTCATGAAATGAAACCAACTACTCTGGATGATGATTTGATTCGTGCAAACATCCTAGTTACAAAAATTGAATGCAGCAAACGTGCCGGGTGTCCACAAGTGGAGCTCATGTCTGTGTGATGTTTCTGTTGAGTGGATGTAGAAACCATGTAACAGAATCAGATCTTTCCACAGCTGCTTAAAAGACCAACCAAGATGTAATGTGTTCTACATAACATTTGCAGGAGCACAAGCTTTTATTTTACCTCTGCTCCCCTCAGCCAAGCTGCTCTCTCTCTTTTAGCTTCAGTTTATACTCCATGTCCGCCTCATCACAATTAAAGACATCCCACTGATAGGTTTTACAATAAATTGGAAGAAGTGAATCACATGATGCAGCAGTGAGGTCACCTCTGCGTTGAGTCTCTGATGTTTGTGACATACATACAAATAAATTGCTTCCTAATCAATTGCTTGGCATAGAATGGATTGGTTTATAGGTTGCAGCAGAGGTCAACTTTTTATCCATAGCACAAAGTGCAGCACAGAGGCTCATTGAGACAGAAGTCAGGCCATATCCAGAGTTATAACAGATTGACTGCAACACACAAGGCCTTGGTAAGAGGATAATGACTACTCTCCAGAGTCTGGATGAAAAAACATTTGGAATTTTATAACGCAGGCAGGAGTGGGGGTGTTGTTATAGACAGAGATGGTTTCTCGTGGCTGTGAGGTTCAGCTTCCTGTCAGAAAATGACTGTTTGGTGGAAGTTGTATCACATTCACTGTGGGACTCACTTCATCCCCAGGGAGATATCGTAGAGTTTAATATAAATGTTGTATTGAACTGAGCTGGCAGACCCTTTGCCTCTCTGGAGATTAAATTATTGATGAAATTTGCTTCTTATAGGCTCTGTGTCTTAGGCAATAACAGGTTGATCCATGATGTCTGGTGAAACCAGGTCTCCAGGGAGCTCTTTTTTTCCTGTTATACAGTGTTATCGCTGAACAAATAGGAAAGATGTGCAGAGAGACATGCCAGTGGGAGAGAAGAAGCCAACCTGATGAAATTATTCTACTTAGCAGCAGGAGTGGAGAGCAGAAATGCTTTTTGGGACTTTGAAAGCCAACATAAAAGTATTGAACTCCATGAAAAGCAGGAGCAGCCTCTGTCATTGTACTCATACTCATAGTGCTTGTCTTTGGCTTTCCTTGATAAAACACAAAGCAAGTCAATGCACAGCGAGAGGTTGTCCTATCAGTCAAAATAAGAGCATTGATTTAAAGATTGAAGCCAGTCAAGTTGCTGTGTGATCAAAGCATTGTCTTCCCTCTCCCCTCTGTTTGTCCTTGCCTTTTCTATTCTCTCCTCCTCTTCCCGACCTCCCCAGCTGAGAGTATCCAAGGTCATACAGACGTGTTTCTGGAGGGAGATCAAACTCCTGGAGGTTCAGTTTCTCAGCTGTCCCCTGAGACCCAGACTGAAGGAGGAGGAGGAGGAGGAGGAGGAGGAGGAGGAGGAGAGGAGGGAGGTCGTAGAGCCAGTGTGACCAGTGTGGAAAGTGAAACGTCGATTTGCTCCATGGGCCAGCTGGGGAACACCATCGCTAACAGTGAGTGGGAGGGAATCTGCACCTTCCCGTCTCATTTGTTCAGTTATCTCCTGCAGATGAAGTCAGGCTCATGAGATTTTGCAGCTTTTAAGTTGACCTCTGATATCCACATGTCTGTTTTTTCCATGTGTGTGTGTGTTTTTAGTTTCCAGCAGCTGGTGGGGCTCAAAGAGGCTGGATTATGCTCTGTACTGCCCTGATGTGCTGACTGCCTTCCCAACAGTGGCTCTTCCTCACCTTTTTCACGCCTCCTACTGGGAGTCCACTGACGTAGCAGCTTTTGTTCTCCGGCAGGTGGGCGAGCCTCGTTGACAGCCTCATGTTTTTGCAAGTTTTACAGATTGAAGAAGTATTGTCTTGATAAAATAATGCAAGGAGTCAAACAAAGTCACAAAGTTATGTAAAGTCTCTTTTTAAAGACATAAGTCTGTATTCACAGGCAGTAACTAATAGAAAGCAGCAAGAACCCACTTTTGCGTCATCCCTGTAAAACTTTATAGATGTTCACTAAAATATATCAAACTGTATAATATTTCATAACATAACAATACCAGAAATAAGAAAGCTGTAGGAGGCAGATAGCAGAGGCACTGGACAGAGATGTAAGGCTAGAAATAGTTGGTTTATTTTTGTTTATTTTAGTTTTAGAAACTTGTGTTGGCATTAGCTGCCAGAATCCACAAGTCAGCCTTAATTTCATTATCAAACTGTAAACCTTGTTGCAGTTTCCCAAAATACACTGGTTACCAGCACACATGCTAGAGTCTATTGCCATTGATAAAAAGTGACAGTGCTGGATTAAGCACAAGGCTTTTAACAGTGAACTTCTTTAGCGGCTAGATGGAGCAAAACCATTAGCTTGGTCTCTCTCTCCTGATGGATACTGCGAATGGAGTATCCGTTTGTTGATGGTTGAGATTGTGAGGATTGTGCAGTGGTCTGCAAAAGTAAAGGAAGGCCACCATCGACAGTCAGCACTCTTCCTCCTGTGATTTATCTCACAACTCTCAGCTGAGCCTTAGACAAAGTGGAAACCTTTTTTTTTACCAAACATTGGGGGTTTATTAAAGGGAATTGCTCAGGTCTGCCAAAGTGATAAAATGAATGTGTGGTGCCAACTCCTTTTATGGCTGGGAATTTTAAGGGTCCGTAAATGTCTTTCTGCTAAAGTGACTCTTTGGTTTATTTCCATATCTCTATTATTAACATCCCTCAGACCCAAGTGTGCCACCAGCCCATATATTTCTTGAACTAAATGGGAATTTAATCTCAAGCCTGAGCAGTCTGGACTCCTCAGACTATATATATCACATCTTTCAAAGTAATTACATTCATTTTTAATGTGTATATGTTTCCTTGCCATAATGACATGGATGTTCACTGAATCCTCAGGCAGCAGCAAACACCAGGGGAAAAAAATAAATAAAGAAATATCACAAGTGTCATCATGTCATGTCCTATTAAAAGCCTCTGGAAACACTGGCAGTCTTTGAAGTGGATCATCACAAAGCAGAGCCCCAGAGGGAAAAAAAACAGAAAAACAGATCATGTTTTTCATGCTGTCACTGTCAGCTGGAGCCTGTCTTATTTGTGAGAAAGGCGTTGTTGTTCATTATATTTGAGGATTTAATGAAATGTAATGATTGTGCAGAAAAATAACATGATAACGCTAAATTGTGTGCTTTTCTCACAGAAGCATGTAATAGAATTTAAAGGAGGAGCATTTTTACATCCAATCGGTCAGTAATGATCAGCTTGGCTTCTTTTAAGTCAAATTCTTCGAGTACTCCAAATCTCCCTGTAGCCTTTAATCTGCGTCACGGCTACATTTTATGATCCCTAAGCATCACTGCAGATTTAATTTTAAGACTTGCATCTTATTGCCCCCTATTCTTCACTATGTCAATGTGCAGGAAGTGCTCGGAGACTAGAGTCGTTACTGTCACACAATTGTTCCATCTGCTTATTGTAGGATTTGATATTTGGGGCTTGTGTATGGAAATGACTTATGTTACATATGTGTGTTTTGATTGACAGCTCATGCGATGTGACTGTGTGAAGACCCAGGAAGCAGACAACCTGGACTCGGCTCCGTTCTCCCCCTCCAGCCCACGAGAAAAATGGCTCAGACGGAGGACACATGTCAAACTGAGGGTGATACATTTTTTCAGTGCTTTTAGTTGCTCAAATTTACTTCTTTTCCACTTTACCCAGCTGCAAAACTCATCAAGACAGCAATAATTTTATGGCAACTCAGTGAACATTTACAGGCTTACATTTAAATGTTTTTGTGAACAAATTTGAATTGAATTGAATATTTTAACAAAGCACTTTGGCTTGGACACAATATGTTATACAACTTGGAATATTGTCTCCGAGGTTCTTTTCAATCAGAAAATACAACCACCCACACAAACATTCACTCACAGCAGAATTTGTTCATTTGGCCTAGGAACACATTTATAATAAAGATTGCTTTTTTTAAAAATATTTTTTTCCATCAGTACAAATGATAAGAATAAACACTGCTTCTCCTCCTCCACAACCTTCCCAAAACATTACAACAAGATAACCCCTGTCTATCTAACAAAAGAAGAAACTGTGAGATGAACTAAAGAAAAAAGCCACATCACAGTAGTAGTGCTGAATTAGTTGACACTTGCATTTCTTTGAAATGTTATAAAAGATTTCCAGATTACCATCAACACATTTTGTCTATTTTATTATTATTTTTGTTAGTTTCTTTTTATAAGATTCCATTTTATTAATCCATTCTTAAATACTTGCTCTATTTGTTTTCTTGCAATGAAGAGCAATAAGCTGTTTGGCTTTCAACATTCAAAGGTCTGTAAGTGTGTCTAAAAATACATTCATCACTAACTGCTGAGGTCATTGTACTTAAGTGCTGTGACCTGAATTTCTCAAAAATGCTCTGATACTTTCACCTTGAAGCACTGAAGCAGGCAATGTCTTGATGCCTCTGAGCTCCGCCGAGTAGAACAATCAAGGTCACATTGCTATCCACCAAACGCTCCTTTTATCTGCAGTTTTCTAAAGACGAGTTTAGTGACTGCTTGCTTTTATTGAGGCTATAAATGGAAATGTGCAACCAGAGTGCCATGGAAACATATCTATATTTTAGTCTTTGAAGTTCAAGGTTTTTCTTCTTTCCACGCGTGCTTGCTCACGCCTCACCTTGGCCGAGTGATGAGTTTCTGATGTAAGTGCTCAGAAAAGTAGTTATAGGAAAGTTCCCTTCAGTTCATGGATTACCGGCGAACTTCTCCCTCTGGTTTCATACTTTTGTCGCAGCTTTATGTCTTTTAAGATTGCTTTTTGTTTCCTCATCCTGCCGTCTTGGTGTTTGTGCTTTCATGTTGTTTTTTGAACTTGTGAACCGTGACAACGTATGAGTGTGTGTGCGTGCATGTGTGTGTGTGTGTGTGTAATCAGTGGTTGGCAAAGCAAAACAGCAGGAAATGTTATACTTTCTTGTTTGGAGTCACATCTCTAAATATCAAGTATTATTAGCCAGTGTGATGAAACAGTCAAGTACAACCATTATATGGTTTAATCACAGTAGCGCTTTACAATAATTATGTGCAGATGTTTAATTATCTTTTGCTGAGTGCTGTCATTAAACAACCCAATGTTTTTTAAGCTGTGATTTGTATTTTCTATTTTAAAAAGGAAGCATTTTATCAGCTCTCTGTAAGCATAAGTTGTTCATTTTAAAAAACACATTAAAGGACACATTTCAAGGCGTCTAATGCATCTGTGCCAAGCAAAATTCAAGTTTACAGAAATGGCAGAAGTAAGAGGAGAATTAAAATTTCCATCATGATGTCCCAAAATATCTGAGAATTAGACATTGGTGTTCTGAAAAAAAACGATCCAAATTGAAAGCATCTGAGCGGGACCAGATTGGGGGATTAGGGTTTCTCTGCGGCGCAGTCGGAGGTCGTTGCTGAATGGTGCAATATGGAGAAAAGCACAAGACGGCAACCCTTTTCTGCAAGGGCCCACTGTGCATACTTCAGAGGGATTCTGCTGGATATCTGGAAATGCAAAACATCAAAGCAGAGAAAATTTCAGCCATTCCCGTCTTGTTGTACAGTGCTGTATGTCTTAAGGGCTTGTAGAGACACCACTCGTGATTTCAGTGAATCCTCACGGTAGCTCATGCAGGTGAGGTCATTTTATGCTCACATGTTGCACCTACTGTCTAATCGTTTATGTTCGCTCATATAAAATGCATGGAGCAATTTAACTCCCATTACTTCTGCAACCCCTTCCTCTGTAGCATTTCCATCTATTTGAATTCTGAATGTGCGTTTAAACCTTTTATTAGCTGACTGACCCCAATGGGGCAGCAGAAAAAGATGTGAACGCAGCACTCACATTTTATCACAGCCAAAGGTCCAGTGTGTAAGATTTAGAGACATGTAGCTGCAAAGTTGCACAAAATGCAAAAGACTCTCTTTAGAGCCAGTGTTTTGTTTGTCATCATGAAAATTCCCAGTTTTACCACCTTAATTAACCTTAAATGTTGTCTGGAACTATGTCATTTGGTCATTAAATTTGAGGAAAGAAGTCCTGGAAGTCCCTTGAAAATCCATTGAATTTGATACATAAGAGGGAATGAGAACACTATTAGAATATCAGTTGTAGCAGTTTTAAATGTGTGGCAATGTTTTTAAATGTTGTGTATCTGCCATTCCTGGTTTCTGTGCTCACAGAAGGCCTGTGTAAAGCTCTGTCAAGTTTAAGCATTGAAGGTAATTCTTGATGTTGGAGTCTTAAGTCTGAATAAAGTTCCCAGTAGCCTTTTGAGCCTTTTTTTCCATTATTTATTCTCGATCCTCTTCAGGAAACACAGAGCTTTGGTCCAGAATGTCACATAAACAGCAAAAAAAGGTAAAAACCTTGACTTAGTGTCCTTCTGAGCTGTTTTCTTCTTCTTCCTCTTCTACTGTAGAACGTCACTGCTAACCACAGGGTGAATGACGTCATTGCCACTGAGGATGGACCTCAAACTCTGGTTGGTCGCTTCATGTACGGCCCCTTGGACATGGTGACTCTGACCGGAGAAAAGGTGAAAAGAAAAGCAGCAGTCTGTTGGATCACTGCAGATATGTTAATGTGTATTAAAGACTTCCATTCATCTCTGTCTGTTGACCCACGCTGCCCCTCTCAGGTGGACATCCTGCTAATGACACAACCTCAGTCTGGCCGCTGGGTGCACTTTGACACAGAGGTGACCAACAGCAGCGGGAGAGTCACATATACCATACCCAAGAGCAAGAGGCTGGGCCTGGGAGTCTATCCTATTAAAATGGTGGTCAAGTAAGCATCCATCTTTATATAGTACTGCATTATTAAATAATATGTAGCAATTTGTCGATGCAAAACAGGCAGAAATTACTGACATCAGCCCTGTAACCTTGCTCTCTGCATTGATATGTGAACTTCTTGCTCGAGGGTGCAGTTAAAGGCAGTATCAGACATTTTTTTGCAAAAGCAATATCAGATGTAGACGCTCCTCTTTTTCTATCCCAAGGGGGGATCAAACAAGTGCAGAGGCCTACCTGACCGTGCTGCCGCGGGGCATGGAGTGTGTGGTCTTCAGCATTGATGGCTCTTTTGCTGCCAGTGTGTCAATCATGGGCAGTGACCCCAAGGTCCGCCCTGGAGCTGTAGATGTCGTCAGGTGAGCAGGAAAAGCCTCTCTGTGTGTGTGTGTGTGTGTATCTGTGAAAGCGTGTGAGGTAGGTTCAGAGGTGAATTTGCATGCTTGCATACACGCCAGATTTTTAAAGCGTGTCCTCGAATGTGATAATGCCTCTACTGCTGATCAAAATGGACAACTCTGACTCATGTTAAATGTTCTGTATTCACACACAGGCACTGGCAGGACCTCGGCTATCTGATTATCTACATCACAGGCCGCCCTGACATGCAGAAGCAGCGTGTAGTATCCTGGCTTTCACAGCACAATTTTCCCCACGGGATGATCTTCTTTTCTGAAGGCCTCGTTCATGATCCCCTGCGACAAAAGACCATCTTCCTCAGGAACCTTATACAGGAGGTAAACCTCTTGAGGCAAATCATTGTTCTGACATTGACTGGGCACCTAATCTTTCTTATGACACTTCTGATCTCTTCTGCTTCCCGCCTCTGCATTGCCCTTTTGAAAGCTCAGAGAGTTGTAGCCTTGGGTTGTGCTGCATCGTAATACAAAACACATATCAACCGATTATTTCTTCTCTCACCAGTGTCACATTAAGATCAACTCCGCCTATGGCTCCATGAAGGACATCTCTGTTTACAACATGCTCGGTCTCAGCCCCTCACAGATTTATATTGTTGGAAGACCTTCGAAGAAATACCAAAACCAGTGCCAGGTTGTTCAGTTTTACTGTGCTTTTTATTTCTTTTCTAACAGCATTTCCTGGTGTCTCTGTCTGTCTGTTTTACTTGAGAGGTTTTGTTTTACCTCTTGGTCTGTTCCATTTACTCTAATCTCCTTACTACTCCCTCTGTGATTTTCTAACCCTTTCTCCGTGTGGTATTTGCAGTTCCTGAGTGATGGCTACGCAGCGCACCTCTCTACTCTTCAATTTGGCCACAGAGCCAGACCTAAGAAATCCCCCTCGGTCCGTATGGTCCTAAGGAAAGGCTCGTTTGGTCTTTCAGCCAAGCCTGACTTCCTGTGTAAGCGCACTCACCTGCGCAGGACCATGTCAGTGCAGCAGCCCGATCCACCGTGCACACCCAACCCCAAGCCTGAGCGAGCACAGAGCCAGCCAGAGTCAGATAAGGACCATGGAGGCGGAGGAGGAGGAGGAGGAGGAGGTGGATGTGGAGGAGGAGGTGGACAAACAACATGGGGTCGGGCCTCCATGCATCGTGGAGACACCACTCCCTGACGTCAAAAAATGGAATTATTGCAAGAGAATAGAAGAGGAGGAGAACAAAGGGATCTTGGTGTCCAGGGCCAAGGTGAGATTGTGATGTTTATATACGGGAGGATTGAAGATCATTCTGAGTTCCAACAACTTGTGTCTAATTTTTGTAGTTTTTCTGCCATTAACATGTGAAATAATACCTTTTAAATGCTGAGATCTAAGACAAAGTGTCATTGAAAAAAAGTATTTAGTCAGGATTGAAAAAGAATGAAGCAGTTAGATTATAAAATAAAAGGTTTAGACGGTGAAACCAGAACAGAAAAAATATCATCCACTGTGTTTTTGTTGTAACATCAGTTTTCCAGACTGGGTTCAAGATTTAACTTCGACCTTGCGTACTGGCTTTAGATGAGAGTAGTCTCCTTGTGCAAGTACATGTTTTTTTCTGACTTTTTAGGCTTTCTTGCTTTCTCTGTTTGCTCAACAATCTTCCTCATCACTTGTTTCTTTTAGTGTCAAGATCATCACCCAGTCCTTCATAAATAATGCATGTTTTCCTAGAGGTAGACCAGTCAGAGGATGCAGTGTACTGAATAATTTCAGATCACAACATCATTCAGATTTTTAAAAAAGTGTACAAGATAATAATGTTGGGATCTGAAACAATAATTTTCATTGTACCAGTAAGCAAATCTGCTTAAAGGAGGTTGTTAGTTTGGGCACTCAGACTCTGGGCAAATAGTAAAAATAAATAAAATGGTCAAATTCAAATTGGCAAAGGTTGAGATATCCTGACTTTAGTTTCTACTACAGGTCAAACTTCAAAAAAAGAGAAAAAATCACATCTTACTGCCGAGATAACGCACCCTGATGGCGTCATCAATGGATTGTATCTTCTTTTTAGAAAATAACATAGCACAGCATCTGTCCCACTTATTTTGTAAAAACTTAATCAAATCTTTTCCTTACTTTGAGGACAGAAGTAGTGATGATGTGCAGACATCAAATGAGGTGTTGATAGTTGACTTTGCCACCTTTTGATGAACAGAAAGCCCCTTGCGTGTCCTGCAGAGTGAACATTTTTACCTCCTGTTTCAACTGTGCACAGGCTTCCTCAGACAGCAAACGTTCAGACATTAAAGAAAAGCATCAAAGTGATGAAGACTGTCAGCTCCTCTGGTTGCTGCAGCACCTGTGAAGCTCCGTCTTATTGTTTTCTCTTTGATTATAACAATCAATGTCGCATTAACAGCATCAAACATTAAGATAACATGAACCAATCCACACTGTATAATGCATCCTTTCACCTTTTACTTAACTGCATTGCTATTAAGCCTTTAAGAGCTTGAGGCTCTGCAAAGCTTTGATACAAACACAGATTGATTTTGCTCGCTATTGTTCAGTTCCAACAAAGTCAATAAACGTCAACGTTAATTAGATCACGTAATGTCATGTATCCTGATATATCACTTTACAGTCTTTACACATTTAGCTGCAGAGACATTATTTTTTGCCAATGTCTGTAAGAGCACAAAGAAGAAGAAGAAGAGCAAAAAGCGAGGATGAAAAAAACAAAGGAGAGCAACAAAAAAATGATTTTGCTGGATACTTAATAATCCTGTGGCAACCTGAGTAAGTGGTGCTATTATTAGCAGCAGCTCCCTGGGAGAACTCCATGTAGATTTGCCAGTGATTGTGATTATGCAAGCACTGATGAGCTGCACATGCAATGTCTTCCTATTTCTAGATTGGGAAACACAGTCTGTGCAGTTATGGGAGATTTGAGCTGTGTCACTGTGAGAGCCTGCGGCAGCAAATACAGTATATCGACCCAGTGATACAAAACACACTTATCAAGGTGTTAACTTTCCCTCGGGTGTTTGCGCTTTCACTAATTTTGCTCTTTTACTTAACAGTATCACCTCTACCTACTGTACATGTACATTGGATCCTCTGCTGATAACAGCTTTACCTCCTGCTTGGCCCTCGACACTTTGCCACCTGTTCCTCCATTTTTTTGAGACCTGCTTGATGGATCATGTCTCTCAGTCTTTGTGCCTGAAATTACAAGCTGTTGCCGGGTATGGTGATCATTACTGCGAATGTCTGTGTCTAGCCCAAATTGTGTCTAATTGTAAAATCAAAGGAATGTACTTCACATTGCAGATGTACACAGATGTGTCAGCGATGGTGACTTTAAACCTGTTGGACTCAAGCAGCAGATTATCCAACGCCGCACCACGCTGAGACTGCTGTGCTGACAGGTGGTCATGTTGACTGACTCCTGTGCTCACCCGTCACCCATGTAAATACTAGACACAAATGTCCCCTATGTGGGGGGGCCTCTGGACACAGAAGCACTGTGACACTTAGGTTCAATCTGTGCTCGAGCCCTGCGATCTGGAGCCACAATCAGCCGGCCTCTGCCTCAATTTCATTCCCACTGTCAGATGTCTCCCTGTCGCAGTGGCTGGCCTGCTACTCTCACTCCTCAACACTTCCCCTCAATCAGTCAGGCAGAACATGCCTTTCGACAGCCACCTCAGACCAGCCGCTGAAGCGTTCAAGACGTGTGTGGCTCGGCCCCTAAGGTCGCATTTGCACTATCAAAGTACACCGCAGTGGTTCTTAATTTAGCTGCGGCCCTGGCTTCTAAAGGAAGGAGTTGTATTTGTATTTTATTGTATTTGTATTGTTCGTTTCCTCTCTGCAGATTGTACACTGTCGCTGCCTGTTTGTGGATTAAACCCAAACTGTTTGTAGGAAAGTGTCGGTTTGACCTTAAAATGTTTACAGAATGATGGACTCAGTTGTGAAAAGTGATCAGAACTTGTTTATCTACATAATTGAATGACTGTGTGTAATTGTTATTATTGGCAGCATTAGTTGCTTAGTTGCTTGATAGTTGCAATAGCTAGCCCCAATGCCAGTTGGATTTCCACCAGGATGCCCCGTGCATCCTTTTACTGCAGCTGCACTGGAACCAATAGATTTGTGATGAAATCTGATGCTGTCTTGTGCATTCAAGGTTAAATTGAGTCTTACTGTGGCCATGTTTAAAACTCTGTGCAAGTCAAACATATTTTTCTATGAGGAAATATTGTAAAAAGAAATATTTTCAATGTATGTTTTTGAACCTTTTGTTGTTTCACTTGAATGATTGATTTCTCTGCCTTAAATTGTTTTAGATGTTGTGTAGAGATACAAAATGATTAGATTTGTTCGACCAAAGTATTGAGTTTTACTGTAACTTCATGACAAAGTGCATTTTATGTAGTTGACATGTTGCTTTGACACGTTTTAGATACCGTGTATGTGTGTGCATGTGTGTGTGAGTGAGTGTACAGTAGGTATTCGTTGTAGAGTTCTATTTACTGTGAACATAAAGACAGCTATGACAAGTAAATGCCTCTGCAGAGGAATCAGAGGAGCCGAGGAAGCCGGCTTCTCAGAACTGGAGCTGGTATGTATTTTTATAGGTTTGGATTAAAGTAGGTTGTCAAAAGTTTTTATACCTGCTATGAAAGAAAAAGGGCTTTTGAGTTCTAAGAGTAATGTCTTGGTTTGACTTACAGCCTGCATAATGGAAATGTAAGATAGGAGGGAGCTGTCTTTGACTCTCTTTCTCTCACTGCCTAGGTGGTCCAGTAATTAGCGATTTGATTACTGCTAAGTATGTATGACTCCCTGTAGTGACGCCCCTGTAATTATAGTGCACCAATTAGCATTACTTGGTAATTATATAATATTGTAGAAACAATGCTGAAATATTTAACCCGTTTGTTTTTCATTTAGATTGAAACATTGGTATCCAAACGACAATATGATCATTCCCATCAATATATACACAATAATTCAAGTGACTTCATAAGTTCTGTATAACAGTGATATTTTTCTGCCATAATGATACACTGGGGGAGTAAAATATAATCGCTGGGTAGCAACAAAGTTAGTAAATGGCAAACAATGATCTAATGGTTAAATGGTGATTGTTCTGTGCATGGTAATTACTTGATATTGTTGAGAAATGGCTATCAGCTGTCATTTTTTGTGGTTCTCCTAACTAACAATAGAGAAGTTGTTTGTAAATAAGTGGTGAATAATATTTCATGGACATAAATTCAGACACATATCGAGGAAAATTAAATTTATAATAAATAACTGAGTTGTTTTTTTTTTTTTAAGGTAAAATACTCTCGCTGTTAATGAGTAAGTGTATGTTAGAAGATTATGAAGTCACCTCTCTAACTTTAAACCTTAGTGGGATCGATGGAAACAAATGACATATCAAATAAATTCCAGTTTCATTTTAGTCTTAGATACTAAAGGCTAATATTCCCAATATCACAGGGAAAATACAAAGAAAATATCAACAAAACTATATTATATAATTTTATATTTACAAAGAGGTTCAAGTGTTGTGTAATTATTCTTTTCATAAAAATATAATTAATCTCTCACTAAGTTTAATGTGGTTAAATGATTAGTATTCACAAATCATGACTTAACTATTGGGTATTGACCTAATTTGCCATTTATTAACAATTCTTATGAATTTAGTAAGTTGACTAACATGGTGTGACAGATTCATGTAAAAATCACAGATTTTATTTATTTTGATGGTCTTATTTTTGGTGTTATAAGTATTTGACACAAATCTTTTGACCAATGAGGAAAAATACCTGGTTTTACTGCTGCAGAGTTTATTGTTTTGTACAGATCTCCTGTGATGATGAACATGTTGTTGTGTTTGATGGACTCAGTCCATCTTTCATTATTGCATAAATAAAGATATTTCATGGTCAAATAATTTAGTTTTTCTCCAGGAGAGTCCTGCTATTCTTTCCACATGCTCCTCATCTCCAGAGATGGAAGCTGAATCATCTGTGATAAGCTCTTTTACAACTTCGAGGTCAGAAGTTTTACTGTGGGATATCAGACTTTACTGTGACATTCTGTGACTTCAACTTTTTAAGGCTTACTGTGTTGTGAAATCAAAGTAAGAGACCTCACTCCAACTTTTAATCTTTTTTACTTACAAAACTATCTGACTGGTGCATCAGCTGGTTTAGCGAAGCACTAACATATTACAGATAAAAGAGGCTGCTTTTGCTGTAGCAGCCACGGCTGTGGGCCTTTTTCCACCAACATGACAATCAGAACAGCACTGCTGCTTAACCAGTTAATGACTGCATGCCTGTATTGATTGCTGGAAGTACAATCAGACACCCATTTATTGTTGATTGCCTCACCACAGACTGCAGTGCTAAACAAAGAAAAATCAAATTCAGGCATGCACAAACCCAGGTTGATTTAATAATGAGTTAATTTATTGTCAGTTCATTCCTGACCTTGTGAAAAGCTGACAAAATAATCTCACCACACGTTCCATTTAATAGCCTAGTGAGAGATTATTCGGTTTGCTGCTGTTTTCACAGTCAAGAGTGAACTTTCATGTTAACATGGATGAGGTGTTCTGCTCAGAAACAACACTGCGTGCTCACATTAGTAGTGTTAACATGCTGACTTTTAACATATTTAATGTTCACTTTGTTCTCCATCCAAGTTTAGCTTGTTATGCCAACACCTGTGAATTAGCAGCAAACATAGTACAGCTCAGGTTGTTGCAAATGTCAGTAGTAATGCAGCTATTTAGTCAAAACTCAAAGTACTGACCAACACAATTTTTGACAGTTTTGACAGAAAGAACCAAATATTATGGCAGTTTATCCAAAAGATGTTAAGAAATTTCACTAAAAAAAAATCAAAAATGTCAACTTGCTGAAGATCACAAGAGTCAGCAGGGTTCAGCCTCTGAGCACAATCAATGTCTCTGTAACTTTTTTGTTCTGATATTTTAGTCTAGCTTAGTTGTCTACGACCAACAGACTTGCGCAGTCATCAGAAATGTTAAAACAAATTGAAATATACAGTATATATAGTTTTAGGACATTTAGCAAACTTCAATCGCTAATGAGAACATGTTTTATGATGGAAAACTATAAAACAGCTACTATAATGCAGTAACCGAACCTTGTGATTGTTTACTCCATGTGTGTATGACAAAAACCTTTAAATAAATAGTAAATAATTTTAGAAAATGTACATTTTGTGACATTTCACATTAAAATGCCTAAAAAGGACCAAATCTTTGCTTTTTTTCTTTCAGCGGTATTAACATATTGAGCTTGAAGGTTGTTGAGGCATTGTTTAGTCTTCATCTGTTGAGCTTTTCTCTCCAGAAATGTCCTTTTTTAAAAGGTTTACTGAACAGATCCTGAAAATTAGAATCATTTTATCAAACTGATGAATTCCCTTGATCACTGTAAAGGTGATGAGGTTCTTTATCTTGAAACAGTATAAAGTGTTTTATTCTGCCCCAGGCATGCTGTAATGAGCTGAAGCTGTGATTCTCTAGGCCACATTGAAACATCATTTGTTACATATGGTCTGGGAAAACAGGTCGAAATTGCCCCCCTGTGACACAGAAGGACTACTGGTTTCTTATACAGGAAGCTTCATAATTCACATGAAAGATTGTTGAAGTCAACCACAGTGAAAGCAGCGATTAAAGTGATTAAAACTGCAACCTTCATGGCTGGTAACCTCTTAATTTGTGTCTCTCTTCTCCCTGCTGTTATAATCATTTGTACAGAAGTTATCAGTGAAAAAAATGCACTTACTGCTAAAGTTATGCCATTTTCTGAGAGATCACATCCACTGATCAATAACTACAATTAAGGTTATTTTGTCTTTGAAGATCTTTAGTAAGAATGTACTGTTGCTACTTTACAATCAGCTGAGCTTTCAAGTCACAAGATGCACAGGAAAACTCTACAACACTAATTGTAAAGTATCTACACTTTATTTAACTGATGTGTTTATGTGCCTTCATTAACACCCCTAATGAAAAACAGAATGGTGGATTAAAAATTGCTCAGCTCACACAGGGGCAGATACAAATGAGCAGAGGGTTTTTTTTTTCACTGTCGGTACACAGATAATCAAAAGTCCAGGTCAAACAAAGCCAACAAGGAGCAGGCTTAAGACAGCGATCAAGGAGGCAGGACAAATAATATGAGGAGGAGGCGACACTGGGGAACACACTAGTGGCACACAAAACTGGCAACCTGAGGGAAAAAACACAGGGATTAAATACACAGACAAATGGGGCAAACAAAACACAGATGAGGCCAATTAGGGCAGGGTGAGACACGAGGTGAGAGGCAAAGACAAAATAAGCAGAAAAATGAACATGACTTATTTGACTTGGTGAACTGTTTTATTCATGTGTTATTTCTCTATTCTTGGTCACCCGTGTTGTTAGCCTGAAGGCAAACGACACTCCCTCTTATAATTAGAGTTTAAAGATCAATCTTGATCACTAAAAGAGAAAATTTGACAGTGTTTTCTCACCACATGATCCATTTAAAGGCTGCTGGAGTATTTGGTCATGTCTCATTGTTTTTATTAAAGGATGGAGGCTAAAATGTTCTTTAAAGTGATCAACAAGTGAATGGAAATTTACTTCTGGTATTTAACAAAGTCCTGACTGATGCAAGTTGTGATAAATAAGACAAGATTATGTTTTGCATTTGCTTTGGCAGTGAACATAAGGGTGTCTCACAGTGATTTAACAAATGTAAACTCCCATGATTTATGGTTCAAAAAGCTTTAAGTTAAATTATTTCCTTTTTTATTTAGTTAATTCTTGTCTTGCAGCTTTTGTCTGTCATGTCCTGTCAAGTTTCCCTCCTCCTGTGATTACCTGCCCTGATGTGTCTCACCTGTGCTGATTGCCCCACCTGTGTCTCATTATTCCCAGTGTGTATAAAGTCTCTGTGATTCCCCTTTGTTTTTTCTTTGTTTTTTCTGCCTTACTGTTAATCCCCTGTTTCTATTTTCCTGTCTCGGTTCCTGTGTCCTAGTCTCTGTCCTCCCTTTTCCCCAGTTTATAATTTTATTCCTAGTTTTTGTATTTCCTTGTGCACATTTTGGCTCTTTTAGCTTTTGTTTTGCTATCATCTTTTTTAAATAAAGCTTACTTTTTGTTAGTATTTCTCTAAGTTCAGGTGACACACACACTCTTTCATCTTAATGTCAGCACATATACTTGTGCAAAAACACTTGCATTTATACAAGCTGTCTGTTGTATCTCTAGAGTCGCTGTCATGCAAAATATAAGCTGCAGCCACATTGTGTTACCATGGGGAACTTCTGATTCTTAGATTAGCTATGTTGCATTACACTTATTTCACATAACACATGTAGAATACTGGGCAAACAGCACAGAGCGATGCTTGCGTAAGAAAAAAAAATGTCATGCTTACTTCATGTAGTTTATGTCCTGCAATACTAAACAAGTCAGTTACCTAGCAGCAGCTTAACACTTAGCATGACCTCCAGCTCTGCTTGGTAGCAGCACCTCTGAATCAACCTTATTGTTATTCACAAAACAGCAGACAGAGGCTTAATTTGTCCTGTGATCTGGCAGGTGGTTTCTGGATGCCATAGCTGCGATGAGGAACGCATTAAAATCTGAATAGATCAACAGTGCAGTGCAGCCCAGAGACAGGAGAGAATGAGATATCGAGAGAGATATTTGTTTGAGCCAGCAGAGATTTCTACACAACAGCAATAGCCTCAGTTGGTGTAAATAACCCTGCACACATTCTGAATCGAAGCACATTCCTGAGGTCAGCAAGGGGAGTCAGAGATAAACAACTGTACTGCTGGAAAGCTAACATGGCAATACTTTACTGTTAAGGTCATCCCTGATTTAAAAATACATCTAAACACATTAAAGTCTCCTTTATTTATGTCCGTGCATGACACTGTCAAATAATTTGACTTTAAAATATCTTTAAGTAGCTGCTGCAGCTCCACATTTGTTTCGAAATGGTTGTTTGACTTATTGTTTGCTTATATTGTCTGCAGTCATGTTGACACCGGAATAAACAGTTTAGCTGTTTGGTGGATGTAAGAAAATGACCAAGGGGGAACACAGTGGTGAGATTAAAAATAAGCCTTGAAATTATTCTGGAGGGCACAGCATTAGCTGGAAGCATGGTCGCTTGGATGCATTCAAAATCCTGTTACATTAGCCTGCTACACGCTCTCTGAATTCAGATCTAGGTCACAAGAAATGATGAGGAATTTGGAAATCTGCTGCCACAGAAGACTGTCAGAGGAAAAAAAACAACCCGTAGATGTATTGGAGAAGGCAATTATCTAAAACTCCCCATGAAGAGAGAGGGTCAGCAGCCGGAGATGCATGTCACCACCCACAGTGGCATCAGATGTGACAGGCTGCATCTCTTCATTGCAGAGCTCCCATCTTTCACTGCCATCATTAACCAAAGTCATCAATATTTAACAGAGCTTAAAGGTCTGACTGCTCGGGGAGAGGAAGACTTTTAGTCTTTTGTGCTGTCTGTGTTAAAGAAGTAACTCAGTGGAAATGGGAGTTATAAGTTGGCATTTTTGCTTTTGCCTGGTTGGTTCCTGCAAGCAGGATGTCTCATAAAGCACATTTTCTACTGCATGTTCAGCTATGCAACTGTGTTCAATTTCTTTTTCTCTGCCGTGGTATTTTATTTCAAACCAAGGATGGAAATACAAAAGGATCTTTTATTCAAACTATCTAACCGGAGTGCTGTCAGCTTAACAGCTTAATTACACAAGATGTGGTTTACTTGCAACATTGTGAAAGATGAAATAGGAGCAGCTAATTGAAGCAGAACAAACTGACTGAACAGTATGTGCCTCCTCAGAGGTGTAAATTCACTTCAATATGTTTCATTGGTGGAATAAATTGTAGAAGAAGATTTTGGCTCTTGATCTTTTGATCCAACTGGAAACCACAGTGAAGCTGTGCTCAGTTTTTAACAGCTTTTTAGGAAGAAGCAGTTTAAAATGTAGCTCAAACAATGTTCAGCCAAGATAAACCCTTAAACTTGGGAGATTATGTTTTAACTTTGAACCAAGTTGGTTGGGTTTAGAAAGCATTCTTTGTTTTTTTACTGTATAACTTTGTTAAGTGATTAAGAGCTGAGTTGGGGGAGAGGGGGGTTAGGGCACAAAAAAGAAGGTGGGTATCCAGTGTTTTTGTGTCTCACTGATGTCTAACTTTATATGTATGACTTTATACAGTTTGTCCTCATGTCCTTCTAAGACTTTGCTCTTCCTGCCCTTCTCTGGGTGAGTGTCACGGATTGGATTTGTAAGCAGCCGGCATGACAGCACAAAGTCACTGAGCACAGTCATAGACTTTTGAGGGAACTGGAGAGGAAACTGATGGGTTGACATATGGTGCTGACTATAAAGACCAAACTGTGCCACTGTGTATCATTGAAACCCTGACTTTTTTCAAATACAGACGTGGATACTGATAAAATATGATAAACCTGACTCTTCACTACTCTGAAAAGATAAGCTGCTGTGAAAGAGCCAATAAAATAACAACACATGAATCTGATTACCTTGACCTCCTAAGCAGTAACCTGATGAGTTTTGTTGTACACAAAAAAAGATTATCTTTACATTCAGTGTCACTCTAACACACTGTGTGTATGCATAAGGTCTGACAGATATATTAAATGAGTTTCTTTCCACACGAAAACATTTCATCCATGTTTTCCTGCTATCTCTGCCTCTGGTTGCACATTCCTGAGTGTCTTGGTGCATTACAGCCACCTGAAGAAGCCACATGGTGTGAAATCACACACAGGATAAGACTGTTGCTGTGTCCCACTTCCATAATAAACACTGATTGTAATTAGGTTTTTAGTATGTAGTGTTTTCACACAGGAGAAGTGAGAAGAGAAAATGTACTCAAAGAAGACAGTATGCATGCTGAATATTGTTGATTTTTAAGTGTGCCTTCAATGCACAATTTCAGCCACATTGCAATGCACAAAAAAAAAAAAAAAAAAAAAATGGTGGAGCTGCCCACAACTAGAGGAAAACTTAAATAAAAGTGGGTGGTTGGTGAAATAGATCCAGGAAAATCTTGGAAAGCAAAAAACAGGTCTAAACCACAGAGAAACATTTTAATGTCCTTTTTATACAGTTTAAATGGCATTTGCAAGGGTGAAATCTTCAGTCTGACATTGGAGGACAACAGCCAGGGGCATTGTGGGTATGTGAAAACTTACAAACAAATAAATAAATGCTGATGTGCTGCCTTGGACTCAGTGCCGCACATTTATAATTTAAATAAAATTTCTCAACAGCTGTGTGACAGGTTGTCATGAAATATGGAGCCTGTCATTGTTAGCATGAGCATATAGCTAAAAGCAACAGAGTGCTGCTAGCATGGCTGCAAACTCAGTTTACCATTATTCTGACTAACCCCATCCTACAAAATCTAATGTATTTTCTTATTTACAGAAAAAAAAGCACAACTAAATAGTGATTATATGAAGTCTCTACATTAATTAATTAATTACATTAATAAAAATATTAACAAACTGTCATACAGAAGTGTTGAACTCATCTCTTTCTTTGTTGTGTAACTGTCACTTTGAACAATATTTAAACAGCCAAGGAGAGAAATCCAAGCCGAGCCTTGGCATGCCGGCTCTCTGCTGCACACTTTAGGCTTCCAATAGACATCAAAAGGGAATCTACAGCGATTCAATTTGAGGGATTCAAATGAAAATAAAAAAATGTTCTCTCCTCCTCACTCTCCCTTGATCAAAAGTATAGATGACAGAATCAATGGAGTAAGAGATGACTGAAGGAAAGGCAGACAATGCACACCAGAGGCAGGGACGCAGAGAGGCTGAGAGAGGGAGGCAGAAATATGAGGTGTCATCCAATGGACTCAGCAAACACAAAGGCAGGAGCAGTGTTAGAGGAAATAACAAGTGACAGACACAAATCACTGGCACTGCAGCACATGGTATCCGTAGCCCTCATTCCAGCGGTCTGATGGATTTAGCCAACATAAAGCCTTGAAGGCTCGGGGTTGTCACACTGTGGGGATCACTTTTCCTCTCAAATTGAGACTGAAAGCCGAATGGATGCAGATTAAACAGAAATGCCAAGTTTTGCTCATCTCTCCCTGTTATCAGAGATTGATGGCCACAATTTCATTTGCTCACCTTTTCTGAAATGGTTTCCTCAGTAAATTTGATATTCTGCAATCATATATGTATTTGTTTAATCATTTTTAAAACTAATCTGACTTTTGGTCTTGATCTAGAGTGAGTGGGTAAACCCAGCCTAAGTATGTTGGGAGTAAATTTCTGAAATTAAACCTGTGCAGTTCTTCCATTCATACTTATAAGTTATATGACAGAACAGAGAGAATCTAAGTACTATCTGTGAAATCTCAGTGCTTCCTTAGGATTTCAACAATCACGTATCTTGTTTTTCTGTGAAACCTATTGTTACATCATTCACCAAAAAATCACACACTGGTAGAGTAAAATTTGGCAGCTCATTCTCACCAATTTTGGCTTTACAGAGTTTAATAAAAAGGATCAGTGATGAAAGAGTGGTGGTAAAACTTCCATAGAGGGCAATGACGTGAGCAAAATATTTGAGTGAGTGTGTGTCTGTTTCGTAGCTACCTTGTGTAACACTGTACACACAGCGGATATGATATTTCTTCACAGCTCCATCCTTTAGTCTGGTTTATAATGAGAGTGACAATCCAAGAGACACACTTGACTTTATGGTGACAATTTTTATGTTTGTGTAGTAAGCACCTGCTCCATTCAGAGGAAAATATGGATGAACAAAATCATCATCTCGTGATGTATGGTGAAGCATAAACTCACCCTACGCATTGTCATTTAAAGTTCAGTGCTGAAATAATCTTTTTGTGGAGATCATCTTTGAGGCAGCACTTCTGGAAAACCCCACAATTTGACAATTCGTCCAACCTGAACGCGTATGTTTATATCTTTTTATTCTGTTGTTAAAGGCACTGCAAATCTTACATACAGGTATGTTTTCTATAGCAGTGAAACAGGAAGCTTACTGGCTCAGATATATGCTATCACTCTGCTGCAGATGGCTGCTTGAATGGGTTTGCTGCCTGACAGCAGCAGAGGGCTGCATCTCATTTTGGGTGTAATGCCAGAGCAGCGACTAGTTAACCTTTCCTTCTCAAATGACATGTTAATATTTTGTATTCCCAACACATTAATGAACATGCCTCCCTGCATTTATGGTGACTGATTGGACTGATTTCACCTCTTAAAAAGAAAAACCTGTGCAGTCATTAAAATGCAAAAGATGTTCATGAATAATCATTACTTCACACCTTCTGTCTGCTCACATATCATGTCTGATAAAGCAGAGGTAGAGTGACTGCAGGTTAGAGTTATTTAGTATGTCATTGTTGCAACTATTTGCCATATTATTATTAACACAGTGAAATGCAAAGTTACATTTTAACTGTATTTGAGTAGGAAATTAAATTGAAAATGTCATTACGTTCACCTATAAAATCCACCCAGAAAACAACACATTAAATAGTGACACATAAAGTGAACTTTGTAACGTGTTACAAGTTTGAAAAATGTAATTTTTGTTTTACACATTGAGAGTTTCCTCATCTCTTTTTCTACACAATGCCAAACCTGAAATGGGATTTATAAAACTAACCCTGAGAGTATTAATTAGTAACCTTTTGAGATGATGCAACAACGAACACAGCAGTGGTGAATTCTGTCTCTGGAAAGCACGACCACAGAGGACTGACGCTTCAATGGAAAGACTAGCACGACCATCTGATCGTGCAGACATGGAGGGGTCCAGTGACAAGCTTTTCTGCTGCAGGTGGGTGCGCCACAAGGTTCCCTTGACCCACAGAGAGGAAATGTACCACATCCTGAGGATGACAGGGCCTCTGGTAAGAACCAGCTTTGTTCTAACCTGCTCTGTCTGTGAGGGATTGTGTAGATTGTGGCTGTCCCTTGTAATACATGATGAGGATTGATCAGAGTGTTTTGTTTGAAATGTCAGAAAAAAATTGACTTTGTGTCTGAGTGAAAGAAGCAGAAATCAGTAAACCCAAAGAAGTGTTTCATGGCTGAACAGTGGCTGCAACCTGCCAAAGTGATGACCTTGTTTGCAAAGGGGGCCACGCTAATTCATTACCACTTGTGTAAACTGCAATTAACAATATATTTATGAACTGTGAGCGGGCAACTGTATCAACTGCACCATTGTCAATGTTTGTTTTTCTAGCTGCTCTCTCGAATCCTTAATGACCTGCTTCCATTTGTGGTTACGATGTTCTGTGGGCGTCTGGGAAATGAAGAAATGGCTGGCCTTGGATTGGCCACTGCTGTAAGTGCTGATCTGTATGCTCAACAGTCCTGTGAACGCTAACTTGAGGTTTTGACAGACAGAGACATCTTTTTTAAGGCAGAAAATGAAAAAATGCAACTATAAACTCACCTTCCCATGATAGCTTTTGTGATTACAAACCTGATAATTTAATCAATACACTGAAAAAAATAATTCTTTGGACTAACTTAAAAAAAATGATGTAAGATAAGATAAGATAAGATAAGATAAGATAAGCTATTCCTTTATTAGTCCCACAATGGGGAAATTTGCATTGTTGCAGCAGCAAGTGGACAGTAAAAGACAGAATGTAAAAAGTAGCAATAAGAATAAAGAAGAATAAATAATAAGTACAAAATAAGAACAAAAAATTGTTCAATATTTACAAGGGTGACTGTATTAAGTGGTAATATTCAGTTGCACAGATGAAATTGGAGTAATATACATGGATATTGCACGTAAATTAAGTTGTTAGTACACATGAAATACTAATAGTCAGTGTGGTAAACGTTAGCATGTTAGCATGCTGACTCTAGCATTTAGTTTAAAACACCAGTGTCTCTATGTTAAAGACTTATTGAACCAGCAGCATGGCTGTAGTTTTTGAAGAGTAAAGATCCAAATTTTTTCATAGAATTATAAATGAGGGAAGAGAGAGTTTTTGGATGACGTGCAAAAGAGTTACATGCTTGCACATGAAACAGAGGCATTGAAATTTATGCTTAGCAGCCACCAGGGGGCACAGGAAAATTTTATTTGTTGGCCATCACATCATTGGTTTCCTAAGATTATGTCAGCTTCACATTGTCCCTGAGAAGTTTCATCTTTCTAAACATTTTACTTTTCTATATCCTCGCCCCGTTTCTTGTGCACAGGTCCTCAAACAGCTAGGAACGCTTGATTCAAAGCAGTGGATCTCCCTGCTAAAACAAACATGGCTGAATCATCGTTCACATCAGCCTTTATTTCTCTAATTTTTTCCGTCTCTCCACTTCAACCCTCCTTTAGTTTTACAGTAGATTCCTCTCAGCTCTTCACATTGACCTCTTACTCATTTTCCCAGAAGGTATTTTTGCTCTCTCGGGGGGGGGTCAAAGGTCACTGAGGCAATCAAACGATCAGCCGCCCCGCTGCAGGAGGACACGCACACACATAAATGCAGCGGTGGCCGGTTGAGTGACAGCTTAATTACCCAGAGTAGGAGAACCGAACCCCTCCGCTGTACTGCAGTTAACAGGATCAGAAGGCCACTTGTCCTCCTCACTCCCCCCTTTATGCATATTTTACTTGTACGCTGCAGTGTGTGTGTGTGTTTCTAAGTGTGTGTGTGTAGAGTGAAGACAGAGGTAGATTGTTCCAAGATGGTGGCTGATAGTGTATTCACATACATGAAAGGGTCGAGGGAACGACTCGGGGTCTGGGTCCAAAGATAAAGTCGAACACAGAGAAGAAGAAAGAGGGAATTGCTTTTAGTCACCGAGGGAATAAACCTCGTGTGTTTGAGGTTAACCAGGATTACTTGTGTGTGTGTGACAGAGAAAATGCTTTCTTTAATTTAGAGCTCTCTGGTTCAGAGTAATTCAGTCTCCACTCCAAGGTTAAACGCCCGAGTCGACGTCCACTGCAGGTTATCCACACATAAAGCTTGAAGAAAAAATGCACTTTGAGCAAAATAAATCAAGTGGCGTGTTTGTGCGTTACGGACAGAAACTCTGTTTGCTGGAAAACATTGAGGGTGAAGGTTTGAGGATCAGGTGTTGGAGCAGCTGCAGTGAAGTGAGGAGATACAAACATCAGCTGGCTCTTTGCGTCGACCTTGACATCGCGTTTCAAAAGGAGGCTGAAAAACTCTCACTTCTGTTTGTCTCGATGTGTTGACTTAACGCTCAAACACTCACAATCGAGCCTGTAACTGTGTTCCTGTGACCCTGAACATAACAGGAAGTGAACCAGCGCTGTGGGCTTACCATCTAGATAAAACATTGATTACTACAAATTGAAGTATTACATCATTTGTTTGTTATATTCTGTTATGCTAGCAAACTTTTTAGCCGCATCCTGTTTTCTCTTTAGTGCTGCATTTATTGATTTATGGCCACAAGAGGGCAGAACAACTCGTATACAACCAATTAAAAACACAGATCTGATGTGTTTTTACCTCATTATGTTGTTTTGTAACCAAAGATTTTCTGTTTTCACGCCGAGCAGACACAGAAATCACAATCTTTAACCTTCTTGTGTGTCCGATTTGGTTTCCAATGTCCCCTGAGAAGAATATTTAGCTTTACAGTTCGTATATGTTTGACTAATCTCTGACTTTGTTTGGCTGCAGTTTGATGGTCGGCAGATAGTCGACTGAAACTTGTTGGCTGGAAAAAACTTTTGACTGAAGCTAAAAGTAAATAAAGCCATAAAACAAGCAAATGAGCTAAAATAGGAAACTGAAGTAGGGCTACAGACTCTGTTTATAATTGTCTGTGTGTTTGTGACCGTAAAACTTTCACATCACACATCCAGCAACCAACAGTCAGGGCGACCTTCTGCAGTTTAAATGAGTGTGAGTGTTGTGTGTTTGATTAACTCCTCATGAAGGGGATTTCAGAGATGGAACAGATTCCCATTTTTAGGCAAGAATTCACTCATGTCATTTCCAAAGAAATGGAGAGCTTAGAATGATCTCATGACGCTGATAAAAGAAGAAAAATAAATGGGAGTGTGAATTTTTACAAAATGTTCGTCAGTTGATCATGTAGATGTTGAGATATTTCACTGGATTGGTGAACATTTTACCTGTTGGTGGCGCTGTATGCAGGGTTTAGGGACCTTTAAAGTGATATGACGTTCATCCTCTGGACAGTTTGGACTTCTGCTTGAAATTTCATGGCAATGCATCAAAATTTTTTAAGATTTTTTAAGATTTATCTTAAGATATTTAAGATAAAATTGTGGATTCCAACATTTTCATCCATTAAGTGTGGCTAAACATACTGAACATTGTCTGGATCTCACTGGATCCTTTAAAGTGGGATGTAATTACAAACAGGCTGACATGTAGTCGAGTCTGATCCATCACAGCTTCTCATATCAGAGTCCCAGTTGTAATTACAGCGCTGATGTTGACATGAATGAATTTGATATGATGTAAACGTGACATAAAGCTGTTGTGTTTTTTATTACTATGCGGCTTCTTGTATTTGATCAGGGACTCCGACCAGCACTGATCACCAGTGTTCAATTATTTATCCTCAACAAACTGGGAAAGGCATTAACACTTTCACTGATGAGTCAACCTTTGTCAGGATCTACTCAGGTTAAATATAGGACAAGAAATCAAACTAAATGAGCACCAAAGAGGCCCAAAGGCCGATTTCCAGGCTGAGGAATTTGAGATGTTGGTCCTTTATGGTTCTCATATGTTTAAAGATGTTATTGTGACTGTAAATCAATGCAGAGTTTACACAAAGCTCCTTTAATTTATTTTGTATTCTGCTTTAATGAGTGTTGCTGCAGTGTTATTTGTCTTGCACACACACACAAATATACATCTCTAATTTTTCTTTGGAGTGTTTTTTCTTTTTCCTGCCAATACGATAATTGAATATTGATGAATATTATCCAGTAATTCTCTCAAGAGGGAGCCCTACTTTGAGTTTTCATGAGAATTTCATCTGGAAAATGGTTATATAATTACTGAAAATTAAACTGCAATAATGACACTGCTAACACTGCTGTAAAACACTCCGGCCGAGCCCGGTCGTGTCCGCTGAATGCTGGAAACAGTTAATGACCTGTGCTGTTTGTTAATGTGGGCAGAGCTTCATGCTGTCGTGGTCAGGTTACATCAGACAGACGGCGTCTCCTAATCTGTTGGCTCCAGATAAATTTTGTGGTCCCTCAACATACGACGCCAGGAGACGTCGCTGACGACCCTGCATATGGTTGTGCACATCTACATGCACTTAGACACGCTAACATCAATAAAAGACTCGGGGAATCGTACACAGAAGAGACGTTCGCTTAAATTCGTCCCTGATGAACGACCGTTTCATGTCAAGCAAAACGCCTTATTTATAAAAATCACGTCCTTGGATGCACCTTCACCTCCGTCTTCACAATTGGTTTCTTTTTTTTCTGAGTTTAACACACTAAGTACACAGAGTTGTGAAGCCATTAGTTTGAGAGGAAGAGCCCACAGCTGGTCGTGTAACATCTTTATTGGTCCCAGTGGAAACGGCGGTTATGGCCACTCCAACTCAATTATTGCATCTTAGCTGGTGTCCCAGTGAAACGGTGATAAATATTCATGCAGATTAACCAGGGAACAGTTGGTTGAGTTACTCTGTGTGTGTGTGTGTGTGTGTGTGTGTGTACATGTCTTTGGATAGGAGTGGATGCATTGATGCCTGTAGGTGGAAATGAGTCCTTTAGTCCATTTCTTCTTGTGCTTAAAAAAGGTTTCTGACTTAAAAGATTTATTTGTAATCGAGTATATTTACATTATTGGAATTGATACTTTGAGTCATGTTAAAGTTATTCGGGCTTCTTCCTCCACCTTTGCGAATGGCTGTTTCTGTCTGCAGATGTACAGAATCGGTTACCTCCCAGCCTTTAACACCCACGCTTCACTTTCTTTTTTCTACATATTGACTCATTTTCACAGGTTCCAACGAGGTTTTTATCGAATGGCCCGAGCAGCTGTTTGTTCCTTATTTGTGTTTGATTATGTGTTTCCAGTTTTCTGCCGAGATGCTTGCTCAGCAGCATTATGTCTCCGCCTCGGTGCTTTACAGGCTGACTAGTCTATTAGAAGAACCTGTTTGAATCACGACGCCCTGCAAGATGAGAGCGCTGTTAATTCCCAGAGCGTGAGTAACTGTGCTCCGCTGCAGAGGTCTGCCGGTTTTTAAATTCACAGGGTTTGATCATACTTTATCCTGGTAATAAGGTGTGTTCACTCTTCACAAAGAGGCATCTTCGACAATACACATAGCTGTTTTTAATGACGCCCTCAGACCCTCTCAGGCTCTTAAATAATGATCTCACTCCGTGTGGTTTGCAGCACGCAGCTCACAACTCACACAGCATGTCATTATATCACCCACTGTGGGATAAGTGGGGTATTGACTTAGCAAAATGAATCCTGTTTTTAAGTGATGGCCGACACCAGCGCCCCTCCATCCCTGTTGTTTCACAGGGGCAATTATTCCTCTCTTAGTTTCACTCTGAGGACGACATGATCTTAGAGGGAAACTCTCACTCATTACTTCGATCTTCTTCATGTATCTGTGGCCTTCACTTCTGTTTGTTATAATAACTTTGCACTCTAACTCACTCGTAAAGTAAATTTAGTGTCATTGCTGCTTTGTAAGCTTTGCAATCCAAGCTAATCTAAGCCTTTTAAGCTGTGCAAACTCCACATTAACTTTACAGTGATTGCACAGGTAAATAAAAACTGAATTGATTTTGCTTTCTGAAGCTGTGCGTCTTTGATGTGAGAGGTAGACTACACAAAGCCGGCCTCAAAACTGTAGATAGCTGATTAGCTGCTGTGTAGACTCCTGTAGATGCTAGTTAGCTGTATGGTTAACACATCTCAAGATAACATTCTAATCTTTTCATCTAATTTTAAAGCTGGAATCTCGTAAACAGGTCTTAAAGTTTATTGATGGCTACCTACATAATGTCTTGCTAAAAGACAGAAGCTAAAGCTAAAGTGGCTATTAGCAAACTTCGGAGTCAATGATCTCTGTGTATTCATGGGCAATGAAGTAAAGCATTCTGATTAAAAAGTGATTGAAGTGTTATTCATTCTTAGATAACCTTGTTTAGATGCTAGTATGTTTGTAAAAACATATCAGGACAAGAAACACAGAGGTTTAGTTTTTATACGCTCAATTGTTCATATCAAGCAGTGTTTAAATTTAAAATTAAAGTTAATCTTCCCTAAACAGAGCTGCTAACATTAGCTAAATTTGATTCAGTAGTCTAAATATACACTCCTTGGCGCCAGCTAACTAGCTTACTGGAGGTAGCAGGCAAGTTAGCCAACCACGCTAATGTTTACAGCTGAAATTACAACAGATAGACACAACAATTCATTTTTTCACAGTTTTACTTTTATGTTTTTGGTTTTGAAAAATGCTTAATAAAACACTGAAGTCATTTTAATACAGACTGGAAATAAAAAGTAAAAATAATTACACAAACTCCACAATTTCAGTTTATTTCTTTTATTAGCTTTGACCTTTTGTACCTGCTGTGATGTTTTAATCCCCTCTTCGTCTTTTTTTTTTTTTTAACACCAAATAAAATGGATGAGAAAATCTGACTAAACTGTTGGCTTGTTTACAACATTTCTTTCACCCAAGTGCTCATGATTTTTTTTGGCCGTCACCGAATCTTTTCAGCAGTTATCCCAGTTTTCACTCGTTAACTTGATGAGTTCAGTCTCATCATAACTAATGCCAAAACCACACAAATTAGACCCAAGCTCTAAAACAGAATTACCCGTTACTGGCAGGACTATATCATTGTTGATGACTCCAACTACGTATAAATCTTGTTCCTCCGTGGGATCAGAGGTAGAGTATGATTCCTTGGACACGCTTATATTCATTTGTCAATCGCGGTGTAATGTACTGTTTGTTGTTTGTCTCCTGTGAGATGAATTAAAGCTGCATCCAGGCTGCCAGGTGTGTCAGGAAGCTCTCCTCTTTCCTCTCAGCATCCTCCATCTCTAATAAATTACTCAGGGCTGCGTGTCTGCAGAGTTGAGTCTGTTCGGTCACGAGCCATCCAGTGGAGGAAATAAAAACAATTCGTTTTATGTTCAGATGAAGTGA
>JAPZDV010000024.1:18666814-18681090 GCA_029814665.1 Acanthurus lineatus | reverse complement strand
TCAGGAAACCGATTCGCGGCCGTAAATCCGGGCCATCGGACCGTTCGTAGTGCATTTTTACCGATCCAGGGCTCCATCGACCGATACACTCGGATCTCATACGCCACAGACCGATAACCGATTCAAATCGGTTTATCGTTACACCACTAACGCATATAATTAATGAAAAATATTTACAATGTAGGATCTTAAATTCAAGCACACAGGCACTTATGCCCCCGGGTAACTTGTATTTAGTTTTGTTAGTGCCTCAAAGTTTCTACTTGTAAAGTCGTTTTCACTCACGCAGCCTAAAAAAAAAGTATCTAAATGCAAAATCTAGTCCTGAATTTAATGAATTGAGTCTATTGAGATTTAAATATACCTTGCATGTAAGTACATTTGAGTATAGGTCCTTTCCATTTTTGTAATACTTCAGACAGAATTTTTAACAATTTTTGATGGTCCTCCTGCTCAATTCTATTACCAAATTGTACCAAAAAGGTGCCATTTATTACCAAAAACAATAAAACAAAACAAAAAGTTTTAAAAAATGAAGAGCACAGTGTGGAGTTAGTTGATCTAATTTTAGTGAATGTCATAATATAATATGATGAGTTATTTTAACTGCCAACACAGTTATGAGACAAAGACAATAAGAGACAAAATAAGGAGGTTTAAATTGTCTTACCTGACAAAAATATAGCAGTAGTTGTTATCCACTCCATTGTGACTCTCCCATGGAAATACTTGAATGATCTGTTCTCTGAGATCATACAGTTGAGTTTGAAAGCTATTATGCTTTCTGGGGTCCTATGAACTATTTCTGTGACTGAAACGATCAAGGAGGGAGATAATGGAAGCAAATGTAGAAATCAAAAGGGGAGGCAATGCCAAGGCTGCCATTTAGAGGAACTGTTATGTAGGAAGGGTTACATAATTAGCACACTTTCTGTTTTCAGTGCGCAGGCTGTATGATGTCACTTGATTGCACAAGGCCTAGGTCTTGTTTAATGTGAATCACTGAATCACTCGTTTTTAAAAGATTTATTCCCAAAAACTTCAAATAAAGTAGTCATCTACAAGTTATCTGCAGAGCCAACAGATTGAATTATCCAAATGATCGAGTGCATAGTGACGCTAATTTAAATGTGTTGCGCCCCTGGAAAAGGGGTGGAATAATTACAAGAGTAATGCGAGCGGTGTTTCCTCAGTGAGAACGTTTACTCAGGTGTATGTCACAATATAACTCTTTTAACACTTTATACATGTTAGCAACTCACTTACAACTTTCACTAGCACATTAACTCTGTTTATATTCCGCAACATACCTGGAAAAGGGGTGGAATAATTACGAGAGTAATACGAGCGATGTTTCCTCAGTGAGAACGTTTACTCAAGTGAGGAAATTACCGCGAATCCCCCAGGTAGCGAGCGGAGACAGAAGCAATCGATCTCAGATTACAAGATAGAGACCACTCTGTAGATTACAGATGAACACCATAATTAAACAATAAATAACGAAGTAAACAATATGAAATAGACACTCTTTTAGCATTTTAACCTTTTCTTAACCACTTAACAGATCTTAACCATTTTAAATGATTTTATGCCTGCATTTACTGTTTTAGCCTACATCAGTTTTTTTTAACATTACGAAATACCATGAACTTACTATATTTATATAACTTATAGCAGACTTCATATTACTTAGTCTTTTAACTTGTCGCATGTTCTGTCTCCATGTCTGGCTAGATTGTACTGAAATGAGGAGTGTATGGACCCAAATGCAAACACACTGTAATGACCTTTATTTAGATTTCGCAGGGATTTCAGCAAATGGCAAAAGCAGGTAATATCAACAGACAGGGTTCTTTTTCCAAAGCGCAATTAATAAGATGGAGTTGAGGGTGGGGAATGAACAGGCAGCTGAGAGACTCTGATAGGGCAACAGGACTATTAGGGGGAGCTCCGAGACAGGCAGATGAAACGACGATCTCCTCCAGTGAAACAGAACCACAGTCTCAGGCAGACAAAAAACAGGGAAAAACAGAGGCAAACTTGAACAAAGGGCAGAGGGGTTACTGGGGCGGAGGCGAGGAGGGATGGTTGAAAACAAGACGAGTCGAAACCAGGAAGTAAGTCCAAAAAAGTTTGCTGGAGACTCTGGCATGAATGCATCGAACAATCTGGCAGGGAACAATGGGAGAGTGAGGCCTATATAAGGTGGGGGCAGGTGCAGGTGTAACAGTGTGTGAGAAGCCAGCTGCTGTTGGTGAGTGTGGATCGATTGTTCGGTGATCTGTTGGTAATGCCTCAGGGCTCCAGTAGGGGGGGATCGCGCTCCTTTTCCTCACTTAATACAAACGAGTGAAGGCGAGAGATGCGTTTTGTTTTCATTCATTCATCTCCCTTACTATTCCCCTGATTCAAGGTAGTTACCATAAACCAAGCGCTTTTAAACAGATGAGTACATGTTGATAAAAGTTTTGACTGTGTGGCTGGGGTTTCGTGGGGAGGAAAGGTGACGTAATATATTGTTGTACAAGAAGTTTTTAGCTGGTTCGACGTTGTGTTAGCTAGCGGCAGTTGGAGACCCCGTAGTCTCGCCGTTGTTCATATTTGAGTTTGCTTTTGTTCTCTTCATGTTATATGTTTGTGAATGTCGTGTTGTAATTTGTTAAAAAGATACCTTGCATTAACTGTGATTCTGGCACTGAATGTGTTCACATTTTGAGGAAATATACTGTACACTTTGTTTGCATTGTTTATGTCACTTAATACAAACGAGTGAAGGTGAGAGCTGCGTTTTGTTTTCATTCATTCCTCTCCCTTACTATTAACCTGATTCAAGGGCACAACACAGGTGGTTGAGACTGATTGGCCGAGAGGACTGGCTGGGGGAGTGAGTGAGTGAGTGATGATGCGTTCAGGGTAACACAGAGAAAACCATTTGTGAACAAACTGAAAACCATGACACTAATGTTGATTTCTTTCTAGCTGCCCTCTTGAATCCTTAATTACCTGCTTCCATTTGTGGTTATAATGCTCTGTGGACGTCTGGGAAATGAAATAATGGCTGGCTATGGATTGGCTTCTGCTGTAAGTGGTCATCTGACAACTGGAGATGTAATTTCAAGGGTAATAATTAAATATTGTAACTTCAAACACACTAATGTAGCATTTTTAATTCACTCACAATTACTGGGGAAAGACTCTTGATATTTTAGTCAGTATTTATTAGTACATTTAATCATATGAGCAACTGAAATATTGCTTACTTTATAGTCCTTAATTGCACTTCAGACTTACTCCTGTGTGTTTCATTTTAATTTCAGACCATTAATGTCACCACTGCAGCAACAGGATATGGTCTGGGAATAGCATGTGATACTTTAATATCTCAGGTGTGGAAAAACCTTCTAACATGATTATATATCACACTGGAATTTTTCCATGGACCCCAACTGTTTATTACTGCAAGCCTCTCAAAAATATTAATTATGTTATGCAGACATTTGGTGGTAAGAACCTGCTGCGTGTGGGAGTGATCCTTCAGCGGGGCATCATTATCCTGCTGATGTTCTGTCTGCCCTGCTGGGGTCTCCTCATTAACGCCCAGGCCATCCTCCTGTGCATGGGCCAGGAACCTGAAGTGACCAGGTACCAGATACATAGTACTGCTTCAGCTACCACTATCAGTGTGTCTCTGCTTTTAACTAATACCGCCTCTGGATTTATCAGTTGTGATTCACTGTACAGAGTCAGCATAAAAAGGGGACCATTGTTCCAAATATCAGTCATATGAACTTTATCAGTTCTCTCTCCCGTGTTGTTATGTAGCCTCACAGCTCCATTTCAGCTGCACACAACTTATAAAATGCATAAAACATTGAACAGTGAATATTTTCCTGAACTATACAATTTCTGTGGATCTAAATGCAACCTCTTCATTGCAGAATAGCCCAGGTGTATATAACAGCCTTCCTTCCTGGTGTACCTGTGAGTTGTTCTTTTACTTTTATGTGCAAATCCAAGACTTGGTCAGTGATGCATAGAGACACGTGTCCCCCACACCTTCACCTCAGGGGTTTTCATCTCTTCTTGTGTTACAGGCAATGTTTCTACACCAGCTACAGGTGTCTTATCTGCAGAACCAGGTGCTCTAATGTCTATCACACATCTCCTTTATTTCAGTGAATCAAAACATGCTGTCTTAAGTAGTATAATTACATTTCTGATGGGAAGGTAATCCATGATACTCACTCGCATTGCCTGGTGTTTGTGTACTCAGGGTATAATACTGCCACAGATGTACGCTGCTTTTCTGGCAAACATAGCAAATGTTGTGACCAACTACATCTTCCTTTACTGGCTGGATCTGGGTGTTAGGTAAGTGATATCTGTGTAACATTTTACATGTGAATAAAAGGATGACACGCACTGATATCTGTGTGCATGTCTTACAGTGGATCTGCAGCAGCCAATACTCTTACTCATATTTACATTTGTGGGTTTCTGTTTGCTTACATTTGGTGGAAGAAGCTCCATGTAAAAACATGGGGAGGTGAGTTAAATATTCATTGTTTTGCTCTGCTCCATCTTTTTCAGACTACATAAATAAGTTTCTCTCTCCCCCTGCAGGCTGGTCTGTGGAATCACTGCAGGAATGGGGCTCTTACATGAAACTGGCTATTCCCAGTACATTAATGACATGTTTCGAATGGTGGATTTATGAGTTTGGGGGATTCTTTGCAGGTAATCAGAGAATTAGATGTGAGTAAGTCATTCTGTTTATGGACAAAGTGTACATGGACAAATTTTGAGTCCTGGCTGTTCTTTCTTCCCTTGATTAGGGATGCTGAGTGAAGATGAGCTTGCAGCCCAACAGGCTGCAAAAATGGTGGCTACCATAGCCTTCATGGTACTGCAAGTAACAGTTTCACACTCTCACTTTGAAAGTATTCACGTAAAATGTTTAAATTAATTTTAAAAATTACTTACGTTACTACTTATAAAAGCTGTGATTTACTTACAAAAGCTCTCTCAGGAGGAAGCTCTTCTTCTTGTTTATTGTTTCTTATATTTAAACTTATTCTTTTCAATTTTTTTCTAAAATGATGAATCCATAGTTTCCTCTTGGTGTCCAAGCTGCAGCATGCGCCCGTGTGGGAAACGCTCTCGGTGCAGGTGACACTGCCAGAGCGATTCTCATCAGCAAGATGACACTCACTCTTGCAGGTCAGTTAGAGACATGTACTGCTTGTTGTACCTAATATTATAAATCAGTATCTAATATTCAATCACCTCAACATTTTCTACTGTTTGAGAATTGACAGCTCCTCTTTTCCAGCTGGCTTCACAATCGTTGAAGGTCTTGTGCTTGGCTCTTCCAGAACAGTGATTGGCTTCCTCTTCACCTCTGATGAGTGAGTCTCTGCAGCTGCACTCACATTTCAATATCAGTGTGCTTTGGCCGGCATGGTACAACCACATGCAAGGACACAATCTTGATTATCTTTTCAGGAAGATTGTAGGTCTGGTATCCCATTTGATGGATGCTTACTGTTTCCTTCAGGTCTTTGATGGTCTCATAGTGAGTCTTACATTTTTACTTGTCTTGTCAGAGAAAAAATGTTTTGCAACATGATGCCAAAAGTAAGTCATAAATCTCAAATATGATTTTTTTCCCCTAGTGTGTGTGCACGGGCATCTTCTTGGGCACAGGCAAACAGAAGATACCAGCTGTGGCCAATTTCATTGGATACTATTGCATAGGACTCCCCCTGGGTGTTGTTCTAGTGTTTGTTGCAAAACTGAGAGTTTTGGGTAACTATACCAAGTGACCTTGTTTTGTTACTTTCAGAAACATTTAAGTCATGTAAATGGCTGCATTGGAAGTGGAGGTTTTTTATAAGTGAAGCCTGATGTGAGCTTGACAGACTAATTTGTCTTTCACTCTGCAGGTTTTTGGCTGGGTCTGCTCATTTGTGCAGTCTTACAATCCACCTTCTACATCATTGTCATCTTCAAGCTCAACTGGAAGAGAATGACGGAGGAGGTATGCTGCTGGCTAACAACCAGTATCATGCAGGGCCTCAGCTCTTCACATGTAGTGACAGAATTTGTTTTTACTTAAACAGCTGAGAAAAATCTGGTTCATGTTCAATTACTCTCTGCTAAGTGTGTGAATAAGGAGAAATTGGCAGTTATGTCATCATATGTTTGTTGGCAGGCTGTGAAACGTGCTCAGAAAAAGACTCATGTGACATTATTGAGCACAGCTGCACTGTCAGAGGCTGCAAGTGACGACACTGCTGACCAGACAGCAAGTAATGGGAATGTAAGTGGTCTGATACTCCTGACACATACAAATAAAAGGCTTTTCATAGCTTGTTTCACTATTAACACTCGACCTTTCTTTGATATCTTCTTTCTAATGTTAGTTTAAGGACACCTGGAGTTTTACTGTAAGATTTATGAGGATTTTTTTTGTGGAAAAAGGCCCAAATTAGTATAATATTCATGAAGCGGAGGGTTAGCAGAGGGATAATTAGTTGTTTGCAATATGAATCCTCACTACAAGATCAAACATCTGACAAACTTTCTTTTACTGTACCTGCTTTCCATATGGCTTAATAATATATAACAAATATAAAAATATGTTCCTTTCTCCTTCAAGGCAGTGGATGGCTACAGGTCACTGAGCACTGGGTGCCATGATGGGAACACAGAGAAGCAGGATGGACATGTGGGACAGCAGCTAAAGGGTGGCCGTCTCTCTATCACCCAGCTGATTCTCAGGCGAGGCCTCACCATGTTCTCGGCTCTGGCTCTCCTGGCTGTGGGGGCAATCGTGCACTTCCTTGTGCCTTTGCCAGAGACTCCACTTTCAGAAGCCAACGTTACTATGAACATGATCAACACTACATACAGTCCGGATCAAATTTTAACAACTGTGCTGGGCCCAATAGAAGAGTCAGGATAACTTTGAGAGACTTAATCATGAGGTCGTTGTTTGTACTCAGTGTCATAAAAATATTGAACTTTAGACTCATGTGGACTCATTTTATTTGACTGTGTCAAATCAGTGTCGGATTGGATGGATAATGGAAAATGATTGGTTTTGGTATTAAGGGTGTCATTTTGTTAATAATTTATATTTGGATGGATAAGAAACAGAGGGGGGAGTTAAATATGTAGAGTTTGCATGTTCTCCATGTGCTTTTGTGAGTTTCTTCAAATGATCCAGCTCCCCCACAACCAAAAACAAGAACACACAGGGAAAGCTCTCCTGTTTGCATACTAATCTAGCATACTAATTTAATTGTGTGTGACAAATAAGAGTTATTCTATTAATAGCTTAAATGACACAAACAAGAAGAAGGGAATTGTTTTTTACATGCTCAATCAGTCAAGTTCAAACTCTGCTGTTTTTGAGCCTTCCATCTGACTCTTTGTTGTGATTGTAGGCCTTCTTTTTTTAAAAATCTGCCTTGTTTCAGCTGGCCTTGGCTTGGTTCCAGGGCAGCTGGGACCCCAGCAAGATTCCCATCCTTTCCAACATCCTGGAGAGAAACTGCATTAAGTTCATGAGAGAAAAGACAGACACTTCAGTGTAGGGACCTGTGCTGGTATCTTGTGCTGCAGACATGGAGGGATCCAGTGACAAGCTTTTCTGCTGCAGGTGGGTGCACCACAGGGTTCCCCTGACCCACAGAGAGGAACTGTACCACATCCTGAGGATGACAGGGCCTCTGGTAAGCACTGGCTCTGTTACATACCCTGCTCTGTCAGTGAGGGATTGTGTCTTGACGCTGTCCTTGCTGAAAAGCTGATTTATGCAACAGATGACTGATGATGATGATGATATTTCCCAGAGATCAGGTCATGATGTCAGGGAAACAGACTTTGGCGTCTGAGACTTAGGAACAGAAATCGATAAACCTAAAACAGTATTTGTACAAAATTCAAAGAATAACTATAGCCTGCAAAGTGATGACAGTGAGGTTGTAAATTTGCCAGGGCATAGGCTGAATGCCATGATCATTGACTGCAACTTGTGTAAACTGTAATTACAATTCCTGTGAGCTGGTGGCTGTATCAACTGCATCAATGTCAATTTCTAAGTGGTCATCTGACAGCTAGAGATGTAATTTCAAGGGTAATAATTAAATATTATAACTTTAAACACACACACTAGCATTTTTAATTCAATCACAATCACTATGGAAAGACTCATGATATTTTAGTCAGTATTTAGTACATTTAATAATAAGAGTCACTGAAATATTGCTTACTTTATAGTCCTTAATTGCACTTCAGACTTACTCCTGTGTGCTTCATTTTAATTTCAGACCATTAATGTCACCACTGCAGCAAAAGGATATGGTCTGGGAATAGCATGTGATACTTTAATATCTCAGGTGTGGAAAAACCTTCTTACATGATTATATATCACACTGGAATTTTTCCATGGAGCAAGCAAGCATTGTTACCACTTTTACCAGCAAAGTGCTTCAACTTTAGCAAACACTGCAGTAGGCAGTGCCCCGCCCAGCACAGCTATTTGTGTTAGATTGATGAGTGAATGTCTATCAATATGGCTAATGTGTAAAAGAAACTGTTTTAGCCTCAGTGAGACCCAAATTAGGTAAGTGAGGTTAGCATAATTTGTTAGCTTGTAAAAGGCAGTGGCTACACAGTATTAGTGGTCATGCTAATGCAACACTTTCTGTACTGATGCATCTTCTCTGTCCATTAAAATTGTAACTGGTTAAAGGAAACACAGTACTATAGCGCGATAAAAATGGGTGCAGCCAGACCTTTCTCCAGTGCTAACATGCTGATGATTTAGAGCAGGCAATGCAAGACTGAAAAAGGCATAAACATGACAAAAACTTTTTTTTTTGGAGCTGGAATCATTAAGTCATATGGATGTTGGAATTTTGGAGGAAATTTTTAAAGACCAACTCACCTACTCCTAAAAAATGTTCAAATCTTATCTTTACAGTTATTGACCAGCTGCTTCTCACTAACTATGTCAACTATTTGGTAGAAAAAGATTAACAGAGTGTGTTTAAACACAACTACATGCTGTTGTCCCTTAAGGTTTATGGTTAACCAGAGATCTACAGTAAATATCCAGGGTGTGAAAACGGAACAATGAGCTCAAAAAGATTGAAGAGCTACTCAGAGACGCTGGGTGAAAATTTTCTGAGTTCTTCAATACAGCAAAATGACATGACTCAGTATCATTTGTAACAATTTTGATTACTCTAACTTGTTTTTTATTTTTAAACTAAATATGACATTTTCCATACTTCACTAATTCAAAGTTGCCTTGAAAATAAATGAGATTAAACTAAGAGCTGTACAATGTATAATACCCTAAATGCTTGTCTGTCCTCAATTTAAACTGAATGCAGTGTCCTTATTTCAGAATAGCCCAACTGTACATTACAGGGTTTCTTCCTGCAGTACCAGTGAGTATTGACTCTTTGCTCACCCTTAATCAATAATAAGCATTTCAGTTGTTTTATGTTAAAGTTGTAAACTGTTTGTTAATTATTACAAATGCATAATTTATTCACTAAAATTATTCATTTTAAAATAATATTTCTCTGTAGGCAATGTTTCTTCAACATCTTCAAGTGTCTTACCTGCAGAATCAGGTGCATTGCTGTCCTGAGCCTGAGTCCATGTTGCAAATTATATTAAATATAATATAGAAAAAGTTTTACTGGCAGTAATAACATCATCTGTTTGTGTACTCAGGGTATAATACTGCCACAAATGTACACTGCTGCCATGGCAAACATAGCAAATGTGGTAACCAACTACATCTTCCTTTACTGGCTGGATCTGGGTGTTAGGTAAGTGATATCTATATAACATTTTACATATGAATAAAAGGATGACACTGATATCTGTGTGCATGTCTTACAGTGGATCTGCAGCAGCAAATGCTCTGTCTCAGATTTACATCTGTGGGTTTCTGTTTGCTTACATTTGGTGGAAGAAGCTCCATGTAACAACATGGGGAGGTGAGGGACAGTTATATTTGGTAGATGTTTGTGGGGACTTAATGACCTTGTGAGCCGCTTTGTTCATCATCCAAGTTTTTCTTTATACATAAATAAGTTTCTCTCTCCCCCTGCAGGCTGGTCTGTGGAATCACTGCAGGAGTGGGGCTCCTACATGAAACTGGCCATTCCCAGTACATTAATGAAATGCTTTGAATGGTGGGTTTATGAGTTAGGAGGATTCCTAGCAGGTAAATCAAGCATAAGATGTCAGTAAACAATAAAAAACAGACAAATTTTGAGTCCTGGCCGTTCTTTCTTCTTCTGATTAGGGATGCTGAGTGAAGATGAGCTTGCAGCCCAACATGCTGTGATAATGGTGGCTTTTATAACCTACATGGTACTAACTGCAAGACAGAGTTTCACATTCTTGTTTTGAAAGTCTTCCCTGAAAATGTTTTTGATAGAAATTAGTCAAAAAAATACCTTAGTTCATTATAAAAGTTGTGATTCAGCTTTCAAGCTTTCTCATGTGCAAGTTCTTATTTTATTATTTTTGCTCATACTTTCTGATATCAAAATGTATTCTTTGCATATTTTTTTCCTAAATGATGAATCCATAGTTTCCTCTTGGTGTCCAAGCTGCAGCATGCGCCCGTGTGGGAAACGCTCTCGGTGCAGGAAACACTGCCAGAGCGATTCTCACCAGCAAGGTATCCCTCACTCTTGCAGGTCAGTTAGAAATGTTTTCTAGTTTATATGTGCACTACTATCTTGGTTATTAGCAGGTTTTATGGTATCCCAGTTATGTGTTTTGAATTCAAATCGCTTATCCTGGTGTTAAAAAACTCATACTGCTGTTTAACAGTTTATAGCTTCTGTTTTGCAGGTAGCTTTTCAGTTGCTGAAGGTCTTGTGCTTGGCTCAACCAAAAACGTGATTGGATTCATCTTCACTTCTGATGAGTGAGTCTCTAGAGCTGCTCTTACATTTCCAAAAGATATATCATGCAGAGACTACGAGCAGGATAAATCTTAATTTTTAAACCTTATTTTAGGAAGATTGTAGGTCTGGTCTCACACTTGATGAATGCTTACTGTTTCCTTCAGTTCTTTGATGGTCTTGTGGTGAGTGTTAAGAGTTTTTCTTGTTAAAACAACAAATACTTTGGTATTATACTAGCAGAAGCATGTTGATTAAATGAAATGTAAAATGTACGTCCATCCAAGAAGTTACCTCATTGAAGCTAATGCAGTGGGAGTGTGTAATAATTAGGGATTTGTCTGTTTACATCCTAGTGTGTGTGCACAGGCATCTTCGTGGGCACGGGCAAACAGAAGATACCAGCTGTAGCTAACCTGATAGGATACTACGGTGTAGGACTTTCACTAAGTGTTACTTTCATGTTTGTTGCAAAACTGAGAGTTTTAGGTAATTGCATGAAGTGGTTTTTTTCTCCCTCCCTCCTCTTTTGCTTTTTTTAATGTATCTTTTCATGTGAAGCCTGGTGTGGCTTCAACAGGCTATTTTGTCTTTCACTCTGCAGGTTTTTGGCTGGGACTGCTCATTTGTGTCGTCATACAGTCCACTTTCTATATCACTGTCATCTTTAGGCTCAACTGGGAGAAAATGACAGAGGAAGTAAGCTAAACTTAAGAATTTGAACTTTTTTTTCTTCAGAATTCATTAGTAAGCTTTCAAAAGTGACTCTTGCAAATGGTATTATGACAACTTGGGAGTCTTTTGCCTGTTTGCAGGCTGTGGACCGAGCACAGAAACACACTCACATGACATTATTGAGCACAGCCGCCCTGTCTGACACCACAGATAACAACTCTGCTGACCAGATAGCAACAAATGGGACTGTAAGTGACCTGATATTCTTAACACTTGCAAAAACTAATCTGAATTTCTTTTCATTTTAACTATGCTTTTTTCTATTGAGTGTTTTGCTTTCCTTTGTTTAACACTGTTTTCTTTCCATGTGACTCAGTCAACCTAAATAAGGCCTAATATCTTTTATCAAAAGTCAGGGGACAGCTACTTGTCTGTGTGCACCAGAGACCATGATGAAAACATGGAGACTCAATGGGGACACGCGGTCCAGCAGCTGGAGGTTAGCCGTCTATCAACCATCCAGCTGATCGTCAGGCGAGGACTCACCATGTTTGCGGCTCTTGCACTTCTGGCTGTGGGAGCAAGTGTGCACTTCCTGGTGCCTTTACCAAAAACTCTGCGTTCAGAGGCCAATGTTACTCTGGACCGGATGACTACTACACACACCTCCGATTAAATTTACACCACATTTTCAGCCCAATGGAAGAGTCAGATTAGCACTAAAGTTCAAGATCAAACTGTTTCTGTATTATGTATTGAATACAAAGATTGTCATGTTCTCTTCAGTTTGACTCATTCTCTTTTACAGATTGTGGTTAAAAGATGATCACTGGCAAATTCACTTGAAATCTTTGGAATGAGTAGCATAAGAGAAATAATTGGCTTTCAGAGAGTAATTCATCAATTATCGATCTTAGATCGTTTCACCTTCTGTCTACTGTCTCCTCACTTGCCCTTGTGTTGATCTTCTGCATGTCTTGCTTTGAGATGCAAATGCAATGCATACACGTGCATCATCCTGTGCACCTCTGACTAAGGATTTAGTCGACTAGATCTGATAGACTTTTTCTCATGTTCATGTGACCAAGTTCGTGACCAGCAAGTTCGTAATGATTCCCACAGCTAGGATGAAGAGCATGACAGCCAGAGCCAAGCCTCTACGCAGAACCAGAGTCCTGTGAGGGATCTCCTCCACTGCTGGGTTTACTACTGTATCTGCCACACTTTCAACCAGGTCCATGGAGTCCATTTGATCTGGCCAGTTCCTTGAATCGTCTGGTTCAGGACCTGGATATTCAAATGTAAATGTGACTGTTACGTTTTCACAGAAAAAAATTATACTGTGAGTTTAGGTGTACAAGATACTAGCTGACATTTTTTTGTCATTTTTTGTCAAAATAGTCATTCTCATGAAAGTGTTCTGATTAATATTTTTGTGTAGGTTTTTTTTTTTTAGTTTTTATGCATGAGCCTCAAACGGGGAAAAGATCCAGTTTTGTTTATATAGTGAGAGAAAAACATTTGAAATCCCACTGACATTGGCACTAAATAAAGTGACAGTAATCCTTTTGTATTGGCTATATGAACTTTCATTTCTGAAAAAAAGGGAGAGCTCTACAATGATACTGAACTTTTGAAAAAGAAAGTTTAGCAGTATCATTGTACTACTTTTCAACTACTTTTACAGGAAGACTGTATCATTTCCTGTGCTGAACAGGAATTCAGTTAAAAAAATGCTTTAGTTGCACAATCTCTCTTACTTGTTTCTGTTGAGCTCGAATGGACTCCAGCTCTGATTTGAGCCTGGAAGAAAAACTTTGTGTGAATGTTTATTCATAAAAAAGTCAACTTATTCCATCTAGAAAGATATATCTCTGAATACTAACCTCAACTGTAACTTTGTTCCAGTCCAATCTTATCAGGTAGAAAATCAGAAATAAGCACTGCAGAAACACACAGGTGAACAGTCCTGTCCATAGACCTAGAGGAATTGAGAGTTTTATGTCTTACTTTAAGAGTATTGTGCTATAGTTGTTGAAGATTTGCGGATTTGATGACACTAAGGGCAAAAAACCCCCAAAAATTACCAGTTAGGAAACAGTATGCCAAAAAAAGAGAAAAAGAAAAAGAAGCAGGGGGCTTAAAAAAACATCCCTACTGCATATCTTACCCTTGATCCCTAATTTGGCTGCAAACATCAGTGGCACTCCAACAGTGAAACCAACCCCATAATATCCCAGAATGTAGCAAACAGCTCCAATCTTCTGTTTTCCTGCTCCTCTAATAATGCCCCCTGATGCTGCCTAATCATGCAAACAGAACAAGGGAGCAGTCCGACTTAGCAAAAAAGGAAATGCCATTAAACTTAAGTCACAAGAACTTGCTTGGACGTAGTGATTCAGGTACTTACTGATGTTGCATCCAGAAGCAAGAATGGAGCATAAAAAGAGATAACATCAGCAACCCTTTTCCTGATTGATCTGAAAGAAAGAATTTTAAATTGTCCCCGTCAGGTAGTGACATGAGAAATTACACTTTAATTTGATTTTTGTGTATTATATTGGAGCACTGTGACATATGGCACCATTGCCATTAACACAGGGATGCTACTTTAAAGCATAACCAGGGATAACTGTTAAACAGTTACCTCAAGTT
>JAPZDV010000024.1:18600569-18653832 GCA_029814665.1 Acanthurus lineatus | reverse complement strand
ACCACTTGTACAATATATAGACATTGTATGTTGTCAATCATTGTTACTTTTTATAAATATATTAAGTAAATTTTTTTTACCAACTTTTGTGCATATTATTGTGCATATTATTTTTCTGTTCATTTTTACCTACGTTTGTTTTATTTTTAGCTGTTTTATCTTTGTTATCTTCTAACAGTGTGACAGTAAGTTAAAACCACAGTCAAATTCCTTGTTTGTGTACAGATCCGATTTACTGCTTGTAGAGTCTTATGGCTGATGATGATCTTTTGTCTTTCTGTAACTCGTATTTCTTTTCATCATGATAGATACTTGTAGGGTGGTAATAAAGGGCTCCTTGGGGCCTTTAAATGGAGACATGTGAAATGTCTTCTTTGAGCTCATAATGTTTATGACGCAAGTAAACGCTGGACAATAACTGCCTTGACCCTTGGCTCACGCTAAGTCTCGGCATAAGTACAATAACACAGAGCTCTTGGCTGCATACATTAGGTGTGTCCTTTCAGTCCAAGATTACTGTGGCTTCCCACACTGTGTTTACAGGATTATATTAGCTTTATGCACGAGACAAGAAGTCACTAAGCAAGTGGCAGAGAAACACGTGTGCACTATAAAACACAGGTAATTTTCATGCGAAGGATAGAGAGAGCCGACTGGTGATGAAAGTGGAAGGGTTTTGTTTTGGATGACACTTAAAGATGACAATGCTTGTTTTTTTACAGCTAAGACTGAGTTGTCTTTCCACCTGCTTTATTAATGCCTCCTACTTGTTTAAAAGCTTACACTAAGCCATTAATTATGTTGCTGTGAAATCAGTGGTTAAACTTTAAACCAAATATGTTTGTGCATTAACTGTGAAAATACTGTGTGCCATCAACAAATGATGCCTTGTTTGTTAAATATCAATGTGAATGAGTCAGTGCAATTTAAGGTTCTTCTTGTGTGATTAACCACCGTTTGTTGAGGCATTGTGACAAGAAAGAAACATTAAGAGTCATTTTTATCAAAACCCATGTCTTTTATTTTGTAGTTTGTCGCAGGTCAATGAAATAGTGTCTACTTCAGCCCATTTCAGTGGAGATCATTTATTCATTATTTCCCAAGTACAAAAGTCTTTGAATTGTAAAATATACATTGGTTCTTAAAAACCACTTTATTATAAAGAAGACAGAAATCGCTATTGCAGTGAGACATTTTCACAATGTCAGTACAAAGGCTACTGTATTGATCAAGTATTTAACATGTTTAAAATACAATGAGGCAGTACAAGTTTGTACAAGGCACATACAGATTTGTTGTTTCATATTGACAGTATTTCAAAGTTCAACTGATGCTGGAACCATAAGGAGTCTTCATACATCCTGATATAAAGGTCATTGGAAGGGTCAGTTTGAAAACAAGAGGGCAAAGGTACATGTTTACTTACAGTCGTATGTCAGCTTCGCTCTTAGCCCATTTCTGTAAATATGAAAATGGTAAACCTGACCAACATCCTTTTTTACCTCAGATCTACGTTTCTGTGATGCATTTAGAAATTTAATTTCAAATAAGTAGAGTCCTATGTTCAATGTAAATGACAACGTATTGATCGCAAGTCCTGCATTCTATTATTTCTGCATGTGTAACTACAGATTTTAGCACAAAATTTCGTACTTGTTGGTACTCGTTTAGCAGCTGAGTTGCCTTTGTCATGCATATATGCGATGTTATTTCATTGTTAATACTTATGTATTTTACTTATTTAACTGATTTTTAAAGTTTACTGGTTGAGATGGGCCTGATTTATATATTGTTGGGCAGTTAAATCTATAATTATATGCCATCTTATCTTCATATGAAAAAAAACGGACACTGTAGCTGTTACGTGAATACAGAAGAGTAAAAAGGAAAATATTACCCTCTGAATTGTAGTAAAGTAAAAGCAGAAGTGAAATAAAAATTATATGTCATTAAGTAAAGTACAACTACCTTAAAAGTTGTACTTAAGTGCATGACTTAAGTAAATGTGCTAAGTTGTGTTATTAAATTATGCCTTGTGGCTAGTTGCTATTAAGACAGCTACTTGTGACTACATAAAAGATTTCTAACAAGTCTGACCTCATGAATACCCCTTTCTATGATTTCCTCTCATAATAAAATAGTGGATTTAAAGATGGCTGCTTGGGAATATTGTGAAGTCTCACTACAGATATAAATAAATCTTAATGTAAGTTCCTTATGATACAATGTAAATTTAAAAAAATAATAGAATTTTAATCTTCAAAAGCTCTTCCATTCCCAATCAAATTCTTCTCCACTTTCTTTCATTGCAAGACTCAGTTGTCATAAAAACAAGCCTTGAAGGGCTGAGCAGCAAATGGTCCACTGTGTAGTCCTGTGCTGTTGCTCTGACCAGAGGTCTTTTTCTGGTACCTGTGGATAGGGAAGGTCAGGTGTGCGTGAATTATGTTCTATGGCAGTTTGTGGATCAGACCCCGGTAGCATTAGCCCAGGTGGGAAAATTGCCCAGGTCAAACATGGCCTTGCCCCAGGTGTTGATGGCCAGTGTAATACAAAGGATGCCAATGATGTTCATCATTAGTCCTGTCTTGGCCTGAGGGAAAGGAAGAGCATGTATTGATATGAAAGCTGTAGATGCTATTGGGAAATACTCTATATTTTACTGAGTGCAATACCTTGTCCACACATGCATGCATATTTTTCAAAATGTGGCGCTTTTTTTATTTGTTTTGGTCTTTCATCCACACACAAACAGTTTTGAAACATAGTGCCAGAGCAGTCCTCATATAAATGTACAGTTCTATAGAGCAACAATGGAATCATAATATACAAGGTCATTACATTACTTTACATTAAACAACATTCCCACAACACCCATGATAATTGACGATAATTTTTTTACTGACATTTTTGCCAATATGGCTTCATGGTTAGGGTTATATTGCCATCTGGGGGTTGGCATGCTCTTAGAAGTGCCTCAATTTTTTTTGTTTTTTTTTTGGACAGAGATTTATTTAGGCCTGTTTATTTGAGAAAAAGGAAAGAAAAACACTGTTTTTAAAAAATACAAGTGTATGTGTAGATTAGGCTTTAGATGAGAACATTGACACCCCACTTATGTCTTTTTGTTTTATATGAGGCTAAGCCAGCAGCTAGTTAGCAAAGTTTAGCATAAAAACTAAATTAAAGGGGTTATAGTTACCCAAAACTAAAAGAATCTGTCTACTAGCACCTTAAAACCTCACCACTTAACATGTCATGTTCTGTTGATTTCAAAGTATAAAACTATCAGGATGCTATGCTATGTCACTTGTATCCAGCCTTCATATTAAGTTAGACTTACTGGCTGGTTGGGGCGGTTTATGTTCATTATGTAGATTTGAAGGTGTTTAGACAAAAACTGAAGTAAGATTTGAAATTGCTGTGATTGCATACAGAGTCAACAAAAGGCACAATCAGACACAAATTTGACATTACAAAAAATCAGACACATCGAAAAAGATGTACATGACTGAAGGACCTGGAGTCTCAGGTGAGCTCTGATATCATCGAAAAACAAACACAGACTCACTCTCTGTGTGTCTGTCCATAGCCTGCCTGAAGCTCATTTTTAGAGAGCCAGGACAATGACAGTTTAAGGCACATCAGCCCAGACTGCACAATCAGTCCAGTGGTCTAACTTGTGAGAATGATGTGCCTATTATATTGCATCACCTTCTGTCTGACCATTATGAGAATGTTACAGATCTCCCCACATGACTCACAGCAAGAAGTTAAAAAGCATATCTCCCAAAACACTAAGTTATTCCTTAAGCAATTTCAGGTCCCAAGTACAAAACACTATGATAACATAGGTTCAGCTTACAGTGCAACAGTAGCTCTAAAGTCACGTTTGCATGTTGAACATATAATTTGCTGAAAACACACCACAAACCATTTGCCATACTCACCATGTCAGCAACTTTGAGGTATCCATAAGAGAAGACTATAGCATTTGGAGGCGTAGCGACTGGCAGCATGAAGGCAAAAGAGGTACTCAGAGTACATGGTATCATGACGTACAGTGGATTCATCCCAATGGACTGAGACTGCAATAATCACATAGAGAGCTTCAACAGTCTGAGACAGGGATGAACATAGCCTTGATAACAAAATCCTCCACTCCTCCATTTGGCTATTTTTCTGCAGCCGTAATCACTGACTCATAACTTGGAGAGATATGTGTGCAAGTCTGTGTGAAGGGAAAACTCTCATTAAGTGGGTGTAATTAAGATGTAATTCCTGAAAATCTAGGAATGAGTCATAATATCCAAAATAGAAAAGCACTACATGTGTAGAAATAATGGCAGACTACTAAGATGTATAAAACATTACTCCGGAATTTGCTGCTGAATTACATGTCCCAGAGCAGAGAAGCTTACAAGGGCACAGCAATTTCTGGCTCTCAAAATAAACAAAGGGTGAAAAGACTTTATAGTCAGTCTTCTTTAAACTGTACACGAGGTCACCACAATGACAGTGTTTATTTTGTCTTATGGTTTTTTTTAAATCAAATGCTAAAGATTCACTGGACAGGATGACACACCACAAGTTCTGACTGCCACGAAGTGTCATCTCCCTACTTTCAGCTGCATGTAACTGATCAGATGTTCCTTTCTCCCTCTCTCTTTTCTTTCTATCTCTATCTTCACACGAGGGTTGGGCACCCTTGTGGAGCCCACTTGGCTTCACCCTCCATAAATATCTGTCTGAATACCCCTGCTTGGCCTGTCTTTCACAACCCAGCTTTGGCGTTCTCTTGAGTGCTTGACCAGCGGGCACAGTAATGCCATTCTTCAGCAGCAGCGGGGTGGGCAGCATTACAAGGCTGTGGGCTGAATTGGTGTGTTTGGCAGGTTATTAATGGGAGGAGGGGCCTGGGGAAGGGGACCAAACATATTCAGCCTGAATGACCAACTAGATGGGTAACCAAACAAGGGAAAATAGGCCGGCTCCCACTGGGAGTAATTTCAATGCTGGGCTCCAATTGGGGAAATCAGTTCAAAAGAAATTACACTATGTAGCACTTCACCCCGCTGAACCACTGCTACCATCATTGTCTGTCTCCTTCAGTCTGATATTTTGGCCCTGCTTCTGCCTTTTTTTTTTTTAACTTTAAGCACATTTCCCTCTCTCTGTGAGAACTTACCATTGAAGCTAAGACAGGTAGGAAGAGCGTCGCAGTGGCCACATTACTGGTGCATTCTGTGAAAGTAGCAATCAGCAGACATAAGATGATAACAATTGCCCAGTAAGGGATGTGTTGCAGAGGAGTCATTTGATCCCCCATCCACTTTGAAAGTCCTGATTCCTGCAGAGATACACATAACAAACGAGACACAGGTTAGTCTCCTCTGAAAATGTGCACTGTACTCATCCAAACAGCTGAGCCAACATTTGCTCATTTACTGTTTGTATACTGTAATTAAGCTTTGTGCAGCAGAAATAGTGTCCTTTGAAATGTATATCACAGCTATTTGCAGCATAAAATTAAAATAAAACAAAAGCAAGACATTCAGAAGAGCCTTTACACCAATGAGAGTTGGAAAGTTTGTATTTCCCAAACTTAAGAAAACTCTGTTGGGAGCGTGCATTGTAAATTGTGAGCCTTATGTGAAGTTGGAGACAGAACAAAAAACAGGCATGCTGGTTTCTTTTGATCCTTTGTGCATATAGGCAAATAAAATCCAGTGCAGAAATGGAGAGCTCAGACACCAAGAAAACACTATATGGGAAGGTAATCACAGAATGTCAATACTTTAACTGCTATTACTAAAAATACGAACAATAAAAAGTTTAAAAAGAGGGTTTGATTTTAACGAAGCAAACCATGAAGCCACCACCACACTTCTCGTTCCAGAGAACATTAGAAGTCATTCTAAAGTGTGGGTGTGGGTGAGGGTGTGTGTGTGTGTGTGAGAGAGAGAGAGAGAGGGAACTCTTAGCCCAGTTTCCTATTAACATCATGACTCTCACTGTCACTTACTTCGCTGCCCTTGGCCAGAGCAAAACCTCCTCCAAGAAGAAGTACGATGCCCCATGGTAACTTCTTTTGGGCAACTTTCCAGCTGAGCAGACGTGAAGTCGAACCAACAGCAGCTTGATTTGGTACTACAGATCCAAAACATTGGATGTGGGCAGTTTATCATTACACGGTCTCCACCTCTAAAAACTTGGCTCTAACTCTAATGACGCATAATGTGTGTTGTTCCAAAATGATGGCTCACCCATGTCAAAACTTCTATTCCTCCGTGTAAGGAAACGTGGGGGTTTAGAGGGCAGAACAAAGAGAAGGACGGCAATGAAAAGTGCTACTGAGGCATCCGTCACATATCTGAAAAGTAGAGCAAAGAGAGAATAAAACAAACTTACATGAAAGTTTCCTCAGTGCAAATAATCCACAACAATTTGGTTTAGAAATAGAACATTTCTGTATACACACTCTGTTTCAGAGTTAAAGAGTGCTGTCGCCCAGCCGCTGACAAAGCCTGGGTCCCTTGAAAACCACAGCACTACCAGCAGAATGAAGAGACCCAGGACACTCATCTCCCCAAAGGACATGGGTCCCAGCAGACGATGCTGTTCACGGATCACATTATAGGCTGCAATGTCCTTCTCTGTCTTTGTAGCCCCACAGCCCCACGTCTTCTTAAAACTAGAGGGATCATAAGGGAAAAATCTCTGTGTCACCTCTACACTCCTTCACACTCCTGATGCGGTAGAAGTTACTTGATGTTGATTCAAGTCTCTGTCACTATAATTAGGCTTTAAACATCACCAAACTCACTTGAATCCCATGAAGACAAACTGCAGCCAAAGCCAGGACAGTGTGAGCATGAGGATCATGTTGGGGAAGGCAAAGCCGAACCAGGAGGCAAAGTTAAGCACGTCTCCGTTTTGAGGAAAGAGTCTAGGGAAAACAACAAAAGGGATTTTTAAACATTTTATGAAAAAAAAGATTGAAACTAATGGTACATGACTAAATAACAATGTTGTCAAAAACACTCACTGGCCCATCTGGCCTTTGAGCACCAGATTTGGACCGGTTCCTGTCAGTGTTGCGGTGCCTCCGATGCTGGCAGCGTAACAAACACATAGGGTCATCCCTTTACACATTTTCAGCCTTTCTGCTGCCTCCTTCCGTCTCTCAGCCTCTGCTGCGGCATCTAAGAAAGTCACCACCATTGAGCCTTTAAACAAAGAGCAAAGAATGAAAAGATGTGTGTTTTCTTATAAAAACACAAGAAAACAAAAATGTATTTTGCTTGAAGGTGACTGTGGCTCACCTTGTGCCTCACTCTTTTTCTCTGTCTGTTTGTTGTCAGTGTCTGAGGTCTGCTCCTGCTCCTGTGAGCTGAGGATCTGAGGTATCTCTGTCTCAGTTCTGTTGAGCTGCTCTAGCACCGCTTGGACAATAGGCACCATCATGGCTGTGGTGGCTGTGTTACTGATCCACATGGACAAGAAGGCTGTGACACCCATGAAACCCATCATCAAACTGCCAGACAGAAAAAAACAGGAAAACTGTAAGTTGACATTGGATTGAAATGATGGCCTTGACTTTTTTTTACAACAATCTATAAAGTAGAGTGAAAAAGATAAGAAAACCTGGTTGTCCCTCTATCTTTATCAGGTGTTTTAATGGTATACTTGATTAGATATTCTTAGGAAATATAGGTCTTAAAGATAATCAGCTAATCAGAGAATCTTCAATGGGGGCAAACATCTTGACCACTTACAGCGCTGGACGCACACCAACAAAGAGCAGGACCCTTAAAGCAATGCGCTTGTGCAGATTCCAGTGCTCGACGGCTACGGCGAACATCAGTCCCCCCACAAACAACATGTTTGTGTCCTTCAAGTACTGCATACAGACCTGAGACAGCGGGGTCAAAAAGGGTAAGACATGTGTCTATGGAAGTTTTTTTCTTGCTGCAAAATTTTCCACACTTTGCTGCACTTACATCCTCTGATTCCATAATGCCAAACAAGGGGAAAAGGAGGGCTGGAAGGAGAGCTGTCACAGCCAGTGGTAGGACCTCTGTGCACCAGTAAACCGCCATTAGGGCTATCACATAGGCACATTCTGCCTCCTAAAAACATGCAAAAAAAGTAAATGTACTTAAAAGTAAATGCACAAAAAACAAGAAAGATGCAGGGTAAGTTGTAAAAATAGCCTTTATTGGCAGTTATACATAATCTCAAATTTCAAAGGCTTATATGATGGTTCAAAGGGTAAAGAAAAGTGTTGCATTGTCTGTGGTCATTCCATTTTACAATGCCTAGATAATACTTCTGAGCTCTATAAACACCCCTTTAATGATTATTACATATTCATTAATCACCTTTTGATGTCCTCTGGTTCCTTTAATTTAGGACGTTTTTTTTTCAGGATTATTTTCCGTTGAGGATGATGCTTGAAATTTGTATTAAAAATAGTTCGTCTATAGTTTTTGCAAGCAACCAAACAATCAGAAAAGGAGACACGAGAGACATGAGATAAGAGACGTGCTTTTACCCTCCTCTGCCTTCTGTCTACGTCTGCGGTCTGTGTCTATCATAACATGCCTCCATTCCTGTGTGCGTGTGTCTGTGTCACATGTAGGTACCGAGGCGGACAGAGCCCTTTGACTCCGTGTTCCCACGCTGGACGTGACCCTTCATGTTAACAGCAGAGACTTAAAATAACAAGACTTCAGTGCGCGCCAGCCACAAGCAACACTGGACAGTTCTCATGCATTTTGGGACAAGTGCGCTGCGCACATGTCAGCCGCATCAACAGGTGCACGAGAGAAACAGTGCAAAACAAACTTATTCGTTTAAACCTAATTTTTGGAAGAAAAAAAAGTGAATGACGCGCCAAATTTGCGGATGAATTCCGTTCATTCATGTGCTAAATCTGCATGCAAATGAGGTGAAATGTTTCCCCAATACAACTCATGTTAACAAATGCAATTAACAAAATTCGGAATGTATACTTTTCTAAATATCAATAAGAAATCTGAAATTTTAATTCGTTTATTTCAATACGTTTTGCGGAATGTCTCCGCTTTTGACAGTATGGCAAAGTTTAATCCAAATTAACTTTTTTTTTTCCAAAATCCAAATGAGACAGGCTACATACCGATGTTCCGATGACTAAAGGCAGTGGAAGAAAAATAAGTGGAGCCAAGATGAGGATAAGGTCATCTTTAATCGAGCGAAGATATTTGAAGAATGCCATCATGAAAGAAAACGCAGAAAAGGAGGCTTTCGCACCATGGATCGCGCTTTTGAGGCGCAGAGGAGAGGAGGAGGAGGAGGAGGGGGGAGTCCCACAGCAGATAAAGGAGAGAGAGAGAAAGAGAGAGAGAGAGAGAGAGAGGGTGAGAGAGGGAGAGAGAGAGAGGGTGAGAGAGAGAGAGAGAGAGAGGGTGAGAGAGGGAGAGAGAGGGGGAGAGAGCGGCGAATCACAATGAAGTGAGAGAGGAGGAGAGAGAGAGGGGGTTGCAAGAGAGAGAGAGCTAGAAAGGGGGAGTGAGAGAGAGGGCGCTAGGGTCTCAAACCAAAACAAAAGAGTCGACTGACTGATTATCCTCAGAATAACAATAAAAACAAAAAGGGCTCTTCCACTTAAAACCACTTAAATAATCACAAATAATCCGATTTTCTCTTGGCATCACTGTAGTTGTTAGGAATGGCAGCTGCTTGGATTCTGCAAAGTTCATAAAAGTTGAGAAACTCGAGGTTCTTGCAACTACCAAATCATTTTGACTGACAATTATCAGTTGTAACCATGGCTCTGGAAACTCCAATCGTATAACGAAGAGGACCTTTCCAAAAAGACTGTTACTTATTTATGTTTATGTTGTCCATTGAGTCAAGATAAGATCCATGTCCACTGTGATTTACTGTGGTGAGTCTTTGTTATGTGAAATAACATTTCATTAGATAAGACCAAGATATGCAAATCACTGCATTAGGAACATGTCAAGACGCTACGCTGTTGTCCTCAACACACTCATGTAATACAGTTCCATGCAAAGGGCCCCTGGATGAACACACTGGGATGGTCATTTGGTCACATCTGTCATACAACACACCTCTATTACACATCTACCACTGTTATAATTTTGTTAAATCAATTTATCAATTAACTTGCCTTTCTTCCACATTTTTTTCTCACCAGGTTGTTTAAATATAATATTTAATTCTGATGTACACTGCTAGGAAATAATAATAATTCAATTATTAAATAATTTAAAAACTGAATTAAAATATCTCTTTCTATTTCCACAAAAAATATTGGATTTTATGATCCTGCAATTTTGCAAACTGAAGGTGTTATTTATTCATACTTTAGCTTTCAATTTGATATTGTGACCAGGCTGTGATCAAGGTCTTTTTAACTAACCTGGAAATCGTCTTCCTACAGCCTGGCAAACGCCTGACAGCACTGCGAGTTTAGGGGTTTCTATCAGATTCAAGAACAGATCACTATGCAGAAAGCAAAAGGGATTGTCACAACACACTGTAACAGATTCATATCAATGTAATAAATGAGAAATTTTAACAACTTTTTTGGGCATGTTGGCATAATAAGCACCATTTCTTCGATTATATTAGACTCTCACCAGATGATATTGACCGCATTGGCCTATTGTTAGAGATTAGAAATAAACTCACATAACTTTGTACAAAAAGAATGTGATAGACATGACACAGATAATTACAGACCACTATCAAAATGATCTTTTAAAACAATAATCCTTGAATCTTTGGTAAATCACAAACTTGAGGCATTTCTATAAAGCCACTCTGTATTAAACTCACTTGTATAATCACTGATTACAGAGCTTTCTCGACCTTTACTTTTGTTACAAATAATATCTGCCAATAAATGAATTACAGCAATTTTTATTGATCTAAAAAAATCTCTTTATGCAACTGATTGTCCTTTGCCCTTACAAAGGTTATGCTGTATTGGCTTTAACGAAAAGACTTGCTAATGGTTTCAGAGTTATTAGTCTGGAGTGTGTCTGAAGTCAGGCAGCATCAGTTTGAGTTCTTGTTGGTTAAAAAAAGTGCTCCGCAGTTAGGAACAATTTTGGTACAAGTTCTCTTAAACACAATGTGACACACATTGTTGATACTATTTTGTATTGCATTGCTGATCTGTACAACAAGATTGGGAATCTGCAACATTTGTCCTTCTTTAAATGCTCTACAAGAGGCTGTCATTAATCTCAAGTTGGTGCTTAAAAAGAGGTGCACACGGAAACTCTTTGGTTGTTTGTTCATTTATGTTTATTACAATGTTGTTGATATGAATGAATGATTTTTGGTTATTTGTGTGACTTTTTGAGCATTTTGATTTTGTGAGCTTATTTTGGACAATTAGTCAATATACATTGGTTTAGAAATTTGTGTGAACCGAACCACTTATTTCATCTAAGACTTTGTGTTCAATATTTGTAGTTTTCATGGTGTCTACTGAGGCTACAGAGAGAGAACGGCAAAAATAAAACTTCAAAGACATCTGTATGTTGCTTGTATTCTGCTTTTGTTGAACCAGTGTAGCTACAATAATTGATTATGAATGTTTTGGAATGTGTTTTTTATTTACAGAGATGCTGTGCCTTTCAAAACAATTGCCTTGGTTTATTATTCTGCTCTCAGATTTAATATAGTTACAGTAATAGCTACTATACTCATCAGTTTATCTTGTATGATAAGGTGGGTTGTTCCTCTCTGCCAGAGAGCTTTAATAAACATCCATGTTTTTGATTCTACTAGCCTTGGTTGGATGGCTATCACCTTATATCTAATCACAGCTGATTAGAACTTTGGATGCTTATAAAACACTGAAATGACTGGCTCTCACTTATATGTCTCTCACACACCATCTGAACTTGGAAAAAAAAAACCTTCCGTATTTAGTTCCCACAACTCTCAGAATGATCTTTCACACACATTACAAACTAATACTCTATGGACCTATGGACAGTTGAAATTATGAAAACAACCTTTCTGTGTGGAGTATCCATGTTCTTCACATGTATTTGTGGTTTTCCTCTGGATGCTCTGGTTTCTCCCACCACCAAAAACATGTGAACAGGCACAGTATCAACCCTTGAAATAAATTTCCTCAAGGAGGGATCAGTAAAGTTATTACACTTACTTTCTACTCTTTTGCACCCATTTATTTTGAACTTCTAAGTTTGTCCTCATCATTGTAAATGAGAGAATTCAATGATTTTTGGAGTTTCAGAAAAGGATTCAGTGACTTTAATGTATATAAACCACCTTCTGTTGTAGACATTTTTTGTTTGGATGGGTGTTTAAAACATACACACAGAACCCAGGAGCAACATTAATGTTTTCCTGAATGACCTGAGCTGTTAGTTGTGCATATTTGTGTATTTTACTGAGCCTCAATGTTTTGCAGTCATGCCAGGGGGAAAAGTATAACCTTCCTAAATGTAATCCAAGAAATACATTTATTTATAGGCACTCTTTATATTTGAACAGTGATGAGGATTATACAAGTCACGCACCAATCCTGGCTTTAAATGTAACCCTGCTTTGTTGTGTTACTTGGTTCTGTGGTATTTTTTTAATTCAACCTCTTATTTCATTGCACACTTTGTATTTTGCTTTCTAGTTTAAATTACTGTATTTACCAGTCATTGGACGAGATGATTTTTGGTACACAACTGAAGAAAGTATAGAGGAGAAGCAGAAAAATTGAAAAGCCTTGTGGTTGTTTGCTCAGTGTTGGTAAACTGATGGCTCAAAAGCCTTATTGGTAAAAATACTCTTTTCTTCCACTTGTGCCACTGCAGTTTTATTTCAGACTTGCAATGACTGAGTTTGGGCTGAATAATGATTCTGTCAAATTAGCTGTGCCAGAGTCATCTCAGTGCATCTGTACAACAAATCAAATTTGTCTGAGAAAAAGCCTGGTATGTTATGAGGATAACAGTGCTTTATTAATCATTACCTGACAACAATCTTGAAAACCAAAAACTAATGCATCCCTCTGCACGTGACCCACCCTGCTGCCAAATTTCAGAGTTCGTAAGGGATTACAGAGAAACACACAAGCCAGTCAAGCAACTTTAGATATGACACATTATTTTGACTGATGTGACCCAACAGAGAAGTGCAACTGAATGTATTGCAGAGCTACTGTAAGGCACTAAAACATAGTGCACAATATGCCCTTTCTCTCTGAGTTCAGACCATTTGCAGTGAATGCTTTAAACCAATCTAACGTGTGCTTGGGGACATAAAACACATTCTGTCTTGCAGTACTATAAAACTACAAAGAGCAGACCTACAAGAACTAAGAGAAGAACATGATATGGTGAGCCAAGGAATGTCATGTTTTTTGGCTGCATCTTTTTTGTAGTGCTGACGGTAATTATGTTGAATTGGTGGGATGCTGGGATGAGAGAAGCTTTTCATTTGTGTCCCTGTAATTGGGAGTTTAAAAACCAGTGTGGGATCTCAGCATTCATGCCTGTAGACTAATTTTTACCAATTCTGAAGACAAGCAAAATTTGTTCTAATGAGGACACTCTGCAACATTCATACATTAAAATATAAAAACTTAAAAGATGTTAAAAATGTCTGTTAATAAGTTCATTAACAAAGTCATTCACAAGAGTGCTTCCCAGGTGCTGACAACAGCAAAACTTTGGGCAAAAACAGAAGCATTTATCATTGTACTCTGCAACAGTGTTTTCAAAGGTTCATGTTTACTTTTACATAACATTCATTGCATAAAGCAGAAGTAATTTATTATTGATATTATATGTAAGGCAGTGTACTATATGGTATTAAATGGGCAACAATTTAATTCTATTTTGGTTTTCTATTATGATCCAGCTTCAAATCATTGAAAAAAGCCAGAGATTTGGTATGAGTTTGTGGATAAATGACTTGGAGTAAAGTATTGAAAAAGGGGAATAAAGCTGCACATTACACATGATGTGGCAGAAATCTTGATGTTAATGTTGTACTAGTCAAACAGTGATCACATTTGGCTACCAGCCACCGCTTTTACCCACATGACTACACCAGCCTTTAAATAACATCAGTACACAAAGGTCCTGATGCAGGTCTTTATTTTAGACATTAAAAACTACTGAGTCAAAGTTGGAGCCACAAAAAAATAAAAATAAATAAAAGATCAAATTACTACAAAACTGTATACTATGTATGTCTGGACAAGTTTGCTGATGGTTTTGTCTGTGAATTAACACACATACACACACGCCACCTTGTGGAGATAAGTAGTATAAGTAGAAGCTATCTCATTATCAGTTTGTGTAGCCGTTTATCAATTGCAAAATTAGCCAAAATAATTCATAGAAAACGTAATTGTGGCTACATTTAATTCATTTCATGATATTTTAAATCTAAAACTAAAAGATTTTTGTTTGTTACATTAGATTTACAATGAAATATACAGTGATAAACAATACAAGACCATGTGAAAGAAAGAAAGAAAGAAAGAAAGAAAGAAAGAAAGAAAGAAAGAAAGAAAAAGAAAGAACCTAAAGACGGTTTAAACAATATACCCAGTGCCAAAGTGTACCCAGAAAGAATGGGCTATATTGTAATACTTTATTGCAACTAAATCTATTATCATTTAAACTTACGGAATTAATGTATCTCTTTCAACTCTGACTGTCAGTAGATCTTAAGGAAAGTTAATCTACTTTAACTTTATAAGGGAACCACAAAAATCATTTCTGGATTTTGTAAAGTACCATCAGGTCATTGGAGAAGAGACGTGCCTCGCGGGAGCAGCAGCGGCAGCGGCAGCAGCAGTCACATGAGATGGGGCTGGTGTTTTGTCACGTGAGGCGTCGTTTCTAAAACATGGCTCCAACTAGCACAGAACAAAAACACTATCGGCCCACTGACTGTGGTCCGTCTGCTGACACGCATCAGTAAAACATCATAAAATGAAACGAGCATCTGAGTGTTGTCTCGGAGCATGTCGTCGTTTGAATAATTTAGTTTAGTACAAACTCATCATGCGTGAAACCGACGGCGCACCGTTAGCTTAACCCTCGCTAGCTGTCAGCTGCTACAAGTGGTGAGAGGTAAGCTATACATTAAGCAGTGCGCGCCGTTGTTTGTTGCTTTTGTTCCGTAAATATATTGGAGTTATTTAGTCCTAATAGCATCTTCTGTTCAGGTATCTGGTACAGATATATCTGTCACTAGATAACAGCTTTTTGCTTTCTTGAGTTAGTTATTGAAACGTTAGCTATGTCGTTAAGCTAACTGTAACGTTAAATTGACTTTACTTCCCCAATTGTCTTCTTAAAGCTCCCAACTGACTTTTCGGGAGTTACACAACGTAAGAAAAGTTGTCATTAGTTGCATAACTTGGACGTTTTACGTTATAAGCCTACGATAATATATTTTAGATATTAAGTCTCGGTTTGAGATGGGCTTTACTTTTTCTTGGATGTTATCGCCGCCAACAAGCTAGCAGTCCAGCTAATATTTTTGTTAAAATGCATTCAAACTTTTTTATGACTGGTACCTTATTAACGTGTTGGAGACTCGTCGTCAGTAAACTGATTTTTATATTTTGTTGTAAGCACTAATCGACAGTTTGCGTGTGGTTAGATAACAATTCAAAATACAGTAATTTAAAATACAGCAATTGGAGGCTTTTTAGCAAAACCTCCACCAAGGTGGTGAAACAGTTAGGTGTGATGAGTTCAGTCATGTGAGCTGAGCTCAAACTTTAACAGCTGTACCAGACTTGGAGAAAGACAAGAAGTCATGTGCACACACTAAATCACGTCATACTGGCATTGCATCAACTTCCTGTATCCTCTGTGTAAAAGAACCAACCCTCGTTGCAGTGTTGCACAGCAGTGTTATCGCTGAAGTACTACAAAAACAATGGCTGCTTATCTAATTATCCCTTTATGCTTTCAGTTGTATCTTCAGAGAGACAGGCGGAAGAGTTCTTCCTTGATGAATGTCTGAAACTCCTCCTTGTGGGAGACACCGAGGTGTGGGCAGCAGGACATTGTGCTACTCATAACAAGCATTGCAGTTTCACCATGGATTGGCTGATGCATGCAGTTGAGAAAGACTTGGGGATTGACCGACGGCAGCAAGGCCCAGGTCCCCGTCCGAGGGAACTCATAGCCCTAGTTCCAACACGCTGGGTGATTGGCCTCAGGGAAAGGAGGATCATGCGCTGTGCCCGCTGTGATAGCATCAGTGATGCAGAAGTACGTACGTACCTTCAGTGTTCCCAGGCTAAGTTGCCTCCAGGCTGGACACGCGTGTGCATTCAGGGTCTGAGGAAAAGCAAGCTGAGCTACAGACTGGCTAGAGACCCTTGCCATCAACAAATGGAGTTCATGTCACAGGATTCTTATGTCAAAACCATGCAATGTGTATCACAGCATAATGTAAGGTATGACATGTGCTTTGATATTCTACTCTAAAATGTTTCTATGTCACATTATATCTGTGTTAAAGCTCAGTAAAAGTCAAAACTCCCTCTTAATTTGATATGTCATTCCCATAACATTAACTGTTATGATTTTTGAACAGAAATTACTTGAACATGGAAAACTTTCAAGGAAAGAGTTTTGGGTAGAGACGATACTCTTAGGTGACTGATCAATAATTTGATTTGCTCAAAATACATGTGCAATTTGTATCAAAATGGGCTTTATTCAATAGGATTTTTACTTTCTATGGTTGGGGCAGCAATTCTCATTCCCTGTTTGTGGCATTGTTTAGTTGTGCAGTCTTTAAAATGTTAAGCATTTAACTATTGTTTTTTGTTTTTGAACACAGATTTCTGCTGTCAGAATGCCACAGTTAACTATTTTCAAAACAAATAGTTCAATTCTGACACTATATTTCAGGTTAATGACATGTTTGTTGTGAATTTAAAGTTTACTCTTGTGCACTTTATTTATAAATTTGAAACATCAAAATGGTCACTGAGTGGAACATGTGTGAGATTTTAAATAATCAAATTTTTGTGTTTTTTCATCTTTTGCAGGAATCTATGGCGTGAAACACATCACAAACTTGTGCAGACATATGCAGGAGCCAGTGAGCAAATGCATACCTTAGCTGTAGATGCAGTACGTCATGCTTTACAGAAGCTCTTCAATTCTACATTCATCTCATCTGACAAAGTGTCACCATCCCTTTCTCCAGCCAGAGAAAAGGAGAAAGAAAACTACTTGCAAACCAGTTCATCTTGCTTTTCCAAGTCCCAGTCAGACCATCTGTGTCCTAATGTGCTGCCTGCAGAGTGTCTGCTGGAGACGGCAGAAATGCTTTATGTGATTTTACCCTATTCTCAGTATTCACTCCATGATATTGTCTCCTTTAGCCCAGCCAAGCTTGCAAACAGCCATGCCAAAGTGTTGTTCATTCTCTATCAGTTACTAATAGCCATGCAGTCATGTCATGCAGCCGGTTTGTCTTGTGGAGAGCTCTCCCTGCAGGATATAGCAGTAGATGAGCAGCTTTGTAGCCGTCTCAAAATAAATCTAGCCCATTATGAGGAACTGGGGGTGGAAGGGGATGCAAACACTGATGTTAAAGGCAGACAAGTGCCAAAAAGTGTCCTGCCAAGTGACAACTCCTGTGTGAGCCAAGAAAACAAGAGACTTTGCAAAGATTGCTTTGGTGAGCTGAAGACGTTGGTTCTAGACTGGGTCCATGGACGAGTCAGTAACTTCCGTTACTTAATGGAACTGAACAAGCTAGCAGGACGGCGGGAAGGAGACCCAAATTATCACCCAGTGCTGCCTTGGGTGGTGGATTTCACTGTGCCATTTGGAAAATTCCGGGACCTCAGGAGGTCAAAGTTCAGGCTCAATAAGGGTGATAAGCAGCTGGACTTCACATATGAGATGACCAAAGAAGCTTTGGCAGCTGCAGTGGGTAATGGTGTAGGTGGAAGCGGTGTAGGTGGAGACCTCAGCGGCTCTGTAGTTGCAGGTGCTGCAGGACAGCCTGACCACCTTCATGTACCTCATCACATATCTGATGTGCTCTCAGACATTACCTACTATGTCTACAAAGCCCGGCAGACACCCAAGTCAGTGTTGTGCAGCCACGTTAGATCCCAGTGGGAGCCTAATGAATACCCAGCAAGCATGGAGCGTATGCAGAGCTGGACCCCTGATGAGTGCATACCAGAATTCTACACTGATCCCTCCATTTTCCGTTCTATCCACCCCGACATGCCAGACCTGGATGTGCCTTCCTGGTGCAAGTCATGTGAGGAGTTTATTGAGGTCCACCGGCGCCTTCTCGAGAGCAGAGAGGTGTCCCAGCATTTGCATCACTGGATAGATCTCACATTTGGCTATAAACTGTCTGGTAAAGAGGCTGTCAAGGCCAAGAATGTGTGCTTGCACCTAGTGGACAACCACACCAATCTTACTACTTATGGTGTAGTTCAGTTATTTGACCAGCCCCACCCACCACGCTTATCTCCATCACAGTACGCCCCAGCAGAACCTCCACTTCTTGGCCTTGCTGCTCTTAATGTGCCTTCTCTACACATTCCTCAAATCAACACTGCGGCTGACACTGTGGATGGAATGGTTCCGGAGTCTACAGGGTGTGAGTCCAGTGGCTGGACCATGGTGGACAGAGATGAAGAGCTTGAACAAGGAACTGAAGCTTTGGACTCATTAGCGTCCACTGGCTCATCTACTTCTGCATCCTGCTCCGTGCCAGTGCCAAGCATCAGTACAGCAGGAGGAAAGATTGGAGGGGAGCATGCAGCACTTATTGTATCTCAGTCCCCGGGTTCATTCTCTGGTGATTTCACAGGTGGCTTAGGCCCTGGTTTACGCACTGCCATGTTACAAAGAGGTGGGCCAATGAACAAAAAACATGGGGAGGGAGGTGTGACTGCCACCAACGCAGAGGAAATCAGGATCACCCTCCCAGAAGGCTTCAACCCACTGCAGCCTTTGGAAGAGCTGGAGAAGTTGAACAATTTCCTGGTGAAGAGTCTGCATGCTGAAGTGTGGCATCCTGCAGGATCTAGAGACTATACAAGAGATGGTGTAAACATTGAATGTCTTCCCTCTCTAACACAGCTCTACCAAAGAGACATGCAGGCCCTTGGTGTTGTCATTGCTGAGATATTCTACTCCTCTAAACTGAGAGGACTAAATCTTGGCAGCCCTCTTAGACAGCGTTTCCAAGCTGTTATGAAGCTGTGCTCTGCTGGCCTTCGTGATGTGCCACTGTCTTTGCATCATGCTCTTGAGACACTGCTGCTAGTAGAGAAACACTCTGGAGTTTCACATGATGAAGAACCAGATGGCCCACCTCCTCTTCTCTTCAAGTATGATGCCATCTGCAATGGTCTGCCTCCACCAAACCCCTGCCAGTTGTTGAACTCAGTCATAACCCCCTTTCCTTTTCCTTCCTATTTTGCTGCACTTCATGGTTTTATCTTTTCTTACCATGCCAAGACGGAGACTACGTGTAGTCTTCAAGGAAGAGATGTTGTCTTTCACTTATGGCAGCAACTTGAGACACTGTTGCGGAGAAGCATCACAGCTGAAGGTCTTGAGATTCTCTTGCCTTTTATTCTAGCCCTCATGCTTGAGGAGTCCACTGCTGTCTATGCTGCTTGGTACCTTTTTGAGCCCATCTCTAGAGTTCTTGGCCCCAGAAATGCAAACAAGTACTTACTGAAGCCACTTATCAATGTTTATGAAAACCCTCACTGCCTGCGGGGGCGTTTTTATCTGTACACTGATTGTTTCATCCTGCAACTGATTGTGAGGCTTGGCCTGCAAGCCTTTCTGTCCAGTCTACTCCCTCATGTGCTGCAGGTCATCACTGGCTTTGAAAGCTGCATCTCTGGCTCAGGTGGGGAAACTTGCAAAGGACTGAGAGGTGGAACATGTAATCTAGGAGAGGAAGAGGAGGAGGACTTTCAGTGTGGTGAAGTACGGCCTTCTTCTGGGTCTGTTAGTGTGAATATTGGAGGGAACAGTGGAGCCAGTGGAGGAGTGGTGGGAGACACAGGGCTGGTTGATTACTCCTCTGGCATAAGCCTCAATGACCAAGTGTTTCTCTCAGAAGCAGAAGACTTTCAAAATGGGTTTTATGTCAACAGTGGAGCAGGGGTGGCTGCTGGGAAGCAGCAAGGCCAGAACTCTGCAGCCAAAGATCAAGACCAAGAGTCCCTGAGTGTGGGGAAACTAAGTGACAAAAGCAGCACAAGTGAGCTCTCACTGGGTGATGGAGACTCAATGCGGGATCGAGCTAGTCTCAAATCAGCTGACAGCAGCCAGGACCTGAAACATGCTAGTGAGGGAGAAGAAGGGGGAGAGCTGGAGGAAGAGGAGGTGACTGAGACTAATGAGAGTAAAGAAGGGACAGATGAACCTGCTGCTCCCAACCTGGAGCTTACTCTCTCTGGTTGCACAGAAGGTTCTGGAACCACAGTTGCCACTCTGGAAGACCGTGAGTTCGTGAATGGAATGGCACTAGAAGAAACTGAGAAAAGCAATATAGGAGAGCAGGAGGAGGATGATGACCATGATCCATCTGAAGAGTCTGAGGAGAAAGAGCAGAAAATTCTTCTAGGTCAGTGAAAAAACAAACATTGAATAAATTATTTTTGACAACAGTTAATGTCTAAAGTTTTTAACCTTTTCTTCACACACAGATACAGTCTGCAAAACAGTACGGTGGCTGTCAGCAAAGCTTGGACCAACAGTAACATCACGCTTTATAGCCAGAAATTTGCTACGATTGCTCACCAATTGTTACATTGGTATGTAAAATTAACAGAAAAAGTTTTAATCGTTACATTTGTATTTTGCAACTGTGACAAGATCATGTTTTGAAGTTCTGTTTTTCTAATATGTTGTCTTGTTTTTCTTCATCCCTCTTTTTTCATTCTCTTTTCTCCTGATGTTTTTTTGGCACTAGGGCTTGAAAAACATCAGTTTGTAGCCCCCGTGTCTGAGGAGAGCAGACTGGAGAGTGTGGGGATGGGTAGCGTGTATGAAAAGAAACCTGTTGTTGGTGACCAGACAGCAGGGCCTGTTTTGGACTGTCTCATCTACATTGCTCAACTCTATGGAGAGCCTGTACTGACCTACCAGTACCTGCCTTATATAGGATACCTGGTAAGGGCAAGGGAACAGCACACTAAACCATTTAAGGTTCTTTATGTACCATTTGAGTCCCAATTACAGTACAGTTCCTATACAGAGGCCAGACTATCCAATAAATGACCTGAAACTTTTCATATACCAGGAGTTAAATTCAAGCTACTTGTTTGGAAAGCTGAAATCCTGACTGGCAGACTATATGTGACCTGTGCATTATAAACCCTGCACTTTCTTTTGTAACCATCATTAAGATGTGCTCAAATGGTTTTGAAATAGATTTGACCATATTTTTTAGCCACACTCAATAAAATAGTTCTGTAATTGGTGCTTAAATGTTGCACTTGGCACCTAAAATCTCATTGAAAGTTTAAGCAAGATTTTTTTTTCTATGTGATTACATGTTAATAATCATTAACAATGTGTGCTCTGATTTTGTAAACGTGTATGTCTCCAGGTCTCTCCACCTTCTTCGCAGCGTCTTAATACACGCAAGGAAGCAAGTCTGCTTGCAGCTGTTGCACTAACACAGAAGATTATTGTCTTTCTCTCCGATACAACATTAATGGACATGCTCATGAAGATCAATCAGGATGTACTCCTGCCACTACTGGACCTGCTTACCACTCCCCGTATGGGGTAAATAAGACACTTACAAACACACACATACTCAAGATGCATGTTTTGGTATAACCTATTTATATAAGGCTGTAGCATGACAAAATGTAACTTTCATTTCTTAATAAAATCCTTTGTTGTAGAAGGAAAAATATATCAGCTTGTTATCTTGTTAACTTGAACATATGATAGTGCTAGAGTGTTAAGTTATTTCAACAAAGCAGATCATTGCAAACAATTTGTATTGCCTTTTTATTTTCCACAGACCTAGGCCTGTTCATATTTAAAAAAAATACATTTTAATTTTTGTGTTGCTGTGTTAGAGTGGCTGTCAAAACATACTACAATAGATCTGTCATTCATCTTCTGCTTGGTTGTTTCCCTTCTGCTGTACTCAGGTTCCCCAGCGGGGTGCAGACACGCACTGCTGTTTGTTTCAAGACACTCAGCCTCATGGCTCTTATCTGCCTGCGCATCGGGAGGGAGATGGTGCAGCAGCATATGGCTGACACTCTGCGTCAGTTCTTTGCGGTTTTCTCCTTGCTGGATTCTCTGCAGCCCCAGGTATACACATCCACACACACGACACAGGTTGACTGACAAGTGCTGTGTCAATTTTATCTCTAGAATGCTTTCAACAAGGAGATCTGTTGAAAAAGAGCTTTACAAAAAACAAATGACACAAATGCAGATGAAATATGGATGAAAATCAAAGGAACAGGGCCTGAAATATAAACTGACAGACAGAGAGAGAGAATGAATAAATGGTTTTGTGAGCATTTCAGGAGCTTTTCATTGTTGCATCACACAATTTAGAGGATTCCTCATATAGTTCACCCAGTTGCACCCATTATTTTTAAAAAAATGTAGCTGAAAGTAAACAGATGTGGTGGCTTGTCTCTCTTTCACTGTAGCTGGAAAGAGCTCCTCGCAGAGTTGTTGCTGAAGTTACAGTCGTGGACATTTGCACACCCGAAGGGTTGAATGTCACATATGAGTTGGGGGTACTGGAGGAGCTGCATACGGTATTTAACCCTGAGATGGCCCATGCCTCCTACATTCCCTTCTACTGCCTCATAGGTAAGTAATGCCTTTGTGGTATGAAACACGAGATACCCTTTCTTATTGGATGGGCAGTATACTTTATGCTTAAATCAAATCCATGTTGTATTGTGGTTTCTGTAGGTGATGTGGCAATTCGCAAACTGGTTCCCAACCATGAGCTGGTCTGGCAGTTGGCCCAGTCGTACCGTCAGAGTCTGAGTCAGGGAAGTCCAGAAACAAACGTTAAAACAGCATCCACTGTGGAGCAACCTCCTTCTTCCATGGGCCTCTCCTCCTTTGCCAGACGTGTGGGTAGCAGCCCATTCCCTGCACCCTCAACTAGCTCCACCCCACTGGGAGACTCCCTCCCCGAATCAGGGACATTTGGAAGCCACCTAGTAGGAAACCGTATCCAAGTGTCCCGGGACACTGATTATGATGGTAGCCCAAATCTGGGCTTGGCCAACTCTTGGGGACGCTCCAGTCATACAAACCCCATCATAACTACTGCCTCCAACTTCACCACTCCATCTGTTGGCGCAGCATCCTTTTCCTCCTCTTGGGTGACAGGCCCCACACTAGAAGAGAGTGCCCTGAAGCAGGAGCTCCCTCGCAGTGGCCGCTCTTTACAGGGCAACTGGTTGGCATACTGGCAGTATGAGATTGGCCTTAACCAGCAGGATCCCCATTTCCATTTCCACCAGATTAGACTGCAGAGCTTCCTTGGTCATAGCAGCACCACAAAGTGTTTGGCCCCACTGGCAGGAGAGGATTACTTCCTCTCTGGTAGTAAAGACAAGACTGTGAAGCTTTGGCCTCTCTATAACCACGGTGATGGAACACAGGAGGTAGAGCCCAGGCTGACATACAGTGACCATCGAAAGTCAGTCTTCTATGTCGGACAGCTGGAAGCCTCACAGGAGATAGTCAGCTGTGATGGTACAGTACATCTTTGGGACCAGTTTACAGGTGAGATATTGCATGCTGTTCCTGTTTTGCACATAAAAGTGCTGCAAATTAATGTGCATGTGGCAGGTGCAAGCTGTTACTTTCGTGAGTAAATATCCCATGGTCAGCTGTTAGCCATACCTGAGCTATACACGTTTTTGTGACCACTGGTATGTGAGCACTTTGTTTGGGTGCGTGAGAATCTCAGTCAACAGGTGCAAGATAAACCAAACTTTGTGTTGAGCATCATCAATGGGGCAAGCATTTGCTCACCACTATGACTGAGAGACCAAACAGCAGGCTCCATACTGAAAGAGCTGTTATCTGCAAGACCAAAATAAAGCAATACAGGTCAGGAGTGCAACCTGAGGCATGATGGAGGTATGCTTTGGAAAAGACCACAGGGTCTTGCAAGTGGAATACTACTGTGAGATTCTGAGGCATTTGAGAGAAAACATTTGGTGCCAATGATCTCAACTGTGACTTGATGACCTGAGACTGTACAACATGAGAAGTTAAAAATGTGCAAGTTTTTTCCCTTTAACAACTTGGTAGTGTTTTCCAACCCTGAATTTAGCTGAGACTGTACAACATGAGAAGTTAAAAATGTGCATGTTTTTTTCCCTTTAACAACTTGGTAGTGTTTTCCAACCCTAAATTTAGCTCCCTGCAACTTCTATCTGTTTCCTGAAATAAAATTTGCTTCAAGTTGGTGGTGAAACTGCAAATATGTATGTACCGGTGGCCACAGAGACACGTGCAACTCTGGTGCTGATCAGTGAGACGTGGAATACTTCCATATAAAATTACTGCTTGCATCTGCCAGATGCACATTACTGTATAGTGCCCTGTTTGTACACAACAGGAACAATCTCCAAAGTTTTTTATTGCCCCTTGTAGTTGTGGATGTAGTTAATTTGAGGACATGAGACACAAATTGTTAGTGCAAATAACTGTACATTTCTAACTGTAACTTTTGTCCTCAGGCAAGCAGATCCGCTCGTATGAAGCTGTGGACGGAAAGAATCCTATCACAGCTGTGACCACCACGCCAGCTCCACACTGTAGTGTTGTATTTGGCAGCGCAGATTCTGTTCTTCGCTTCATTGATCCTCGCAAACCAGGACTGCAGGTAGCAGTTTCACTAAAGCTCATTCTGTCGAGATGTGCTTGTGCCAACCAATATCCATAATTATCAGTTAAAACAGTTTTTTAAAATGGTGGCACTTAAATACATCTCCATTATAGAGTTATTTCAGCCTTAAGAGTAACAGATCTTCTCCTATGTCCTCAGCATGAATTTCGTTTGGCATACAACAATATGAGTGCTGGGCTCATCCGCTACCTGGCAGTAAGCCCTTCCGGACGCACGGTGGCTGCAAGTTTCTCATCTGGATTCATTGTTCTGCTAGATGCACGAACTGGACTTATTCTGAGGGGCTGGCCGGCTCATGAGGGAGACATTCTCCAGATGAAGGTATACTTGGGCAGGTTTGCCTGTATTTTAATAGTGGAAAATAAAAAATAGACAAGAAATGGGGAAGAGAGAGAATGTATGGCATGCAACAAAAGGTTCCTGCCCAAACTGAAACATGCATGTTGCATTTACATGGGAGAACTCATAGGCCACCTGAGCACTGCTCCAGTGATTTTCTCATTACAGCTTTTAATTGAAATAGTCATTTCAGTTATCTGGTAACACTAATAATGAAAATTCTGTATTTTTTTTAAATTATAACAATGATAAAGAGAAGAGGTTAATATTAGTTTCAGTAAATTAGTTCATTGCATAAAAATGAATTAGAGCTCTCAAAAGAAAATGTTTTTTAAAAACAATGTTGAATATCCAAAAATTCTTTTGAAAAAAAGAGGGGAGAAAGAATTTTGATTTTTTTAATGCATTAAAATATGATTAACTCTATGGGTATTAATACTCAATACTTTATTTAATTTTACTTTATTTTATGTTGTTTTATTTATTTTTTACTTACAAAAAAGATCTGTGGTTTGCTGTTTGCTGATTATTAGGTGAAATATGTATTGTTTTTCTGTTTTAGAAAGTGATGCTTTGATTGGTTAAGGGCACTCTGACTTGAATCCACACCAAGCACTTGTTTTTACTGTGTGCTACCTAACACTAACATGCTTGACATTAAGGTGTTTACACAAGACGTGGGATGGAGTACACATGTTATGCAATGTGTCATACAAGTGGGCTGACCCTCTGCTAAATGAACTTGTAGCCAAATACACTACATTGACTCCGTTACTTTGTTCAGTCGTTAGCATGGTGTGATTTCTGAAAAACCACCCCGATTCCAAAAAACGCTACAGCAACACGTAACATGTGATTGAAAACAGAATCTAGTCTTTGCAAAAAAACTAAACCAACATTAGTTCAAAAAGTGTCCCATAGCCTTTTCAGTAATATCCTTACTACAATGGCATGTTTAAACAAAGTGGTAAACCTCGCCCCATCCTTGCTCTTGAAAGACTGGCCTTTCAAGGATGCCCCTTTAATAAACAGTCATGATACCATTACCTGAAAAAAAATGAACATGTTAACCTGTAGAATTTTCCAAACAGAGGCTTTTGGAGCATTCAGCAACTTTCCCAGTGTTTTGTTACTCCTGTCTGAACGTATTTGAAATGTGTTGCTGGCATCACAATCAGAAGAACATATCAAGTCAATGAAGTATAACATGAAATGCATTTTTTTTAAATATACTTCAGTGTTGTAATGAGTACATATCAAAAAGGATTAGCAAATTTCCAAAATCTGCTTAAACTTATGTCTTAAAAAGCTTTTTGAAATCTTATAGAAAACTGTAGCAAGAGCTTGTTACTGTATTCCTGGACAACACCATATACTCAAGGTGTAGTGGCGGAGAGACACAAAGTGGTGAAAGTTGTACCCAGCAAATCTGTTGTCAACAGTGCGCAAGGATGAGCAAACTTTATTTAACCCCAAATTAGGTCAAGGATTGTATCTCTAGTTTTAAAGGCACAAGTTTAGGCAAATATGGACACAGGTTACTCATTAGAAGACCACACTGGTTCTCTTTGGCACATTCATATTACTCAGACTTCCCTTCAATGGTTCTGTGTATCAACCACTTAGTCAGGACATTAAAAACAAATAAACTGTGATGAGTGTAAATTTTTTTTAAATAGCATTATATAGTAAACAAAAGTGATCAGACCAATTCAAATAAACCCTGACTAAATGTTATAAATTTGTGGTTGCAGGAAAACTACAAGTCCATTTTTTTCAGTATTTTTTTTTTTAAAAGAAAGAAATAGTGACGTAGGCTGTTGCTTATTTATTTGCTTAACCATGTGTGCTACAGAACCTTTAATTACCACAGAATTTTTATATGAAATAACATCAGAGTGATTCAATATTTTCCAATATTCATTTTTAGAAAGTATTCATATTTTTGATTTCATGACATTGCTTTAATTTTAATCACAATTTTTGTAAGAGGATTGAAGGAAAACTCATCCTTTACTGTGGTGAGACACCAACAGTCAATAACTTACTTTCCTGTATTTTACTTTGCAGGCTGCAGAGGGAAACTTGGTCATCAGCTCCTCCACTGACTACACACTAACTGTGTGGAAAGACCTGGAACACAAGCCTCTACGGCAGTACAAGTCACAGTCCGACCCCATTCACGCCTTTGACCTCTATGGTTCGGAGATTGTAACCGGAACAGTGGCTAACAAGATCGGGGTGTACTCAATGGCAGATATCTCCCTGAGCCCTGTTAGCAGCACAAAGCTGAGCTCGGAGAACTTCCGCGGCACTCTGACCAGCCTAGCGGTCCTTCCAACCAAGAGGCTCTTGCTGCTGGGGTCTGAAAACGGAGCCATCCGGTTATTAGCTTAGGGAAAATCAATGGCTCCCAGCTACACTATACACTCTCAGCGCTGACCTTGAAAGTGTTTTGTTCATTAAGACACCAGGTGTCTGAGCTCTCTCTGTTCCCTCTCCTGTGCTTGGGGTCAATATGACTGGTGGGGCAGTTTGTCAGTTCCACTAAATTGCTTTTTGAATGAAGCAGCACAAGCAAAGGCATTGTATAAGCTTCATGTCAACCGAATCTTGCCACTCTGGCTATTGGCACTGAATTTTGATGAACGGCAAATGTGTGTAAGGCACTTAACTTTCACCATGTACAGGAAGTCCCATAATGTTTTAAAAAGCTAACAATGTATAGATATTATATAATGAGAAAATCTTATCTTAACAAGGTTATTTGTTCTTTTGACTAGGTCAGTTATTCTGTTCAAAAGAATGAATCAAAAGACGTGCTCAGGAAGGTGGAACCAAATAAGGTTCTAATGTAGTGTTTACACTTTCCAAATAGATGCATAACAACACCAAATATACATTGACCTCAGCTTTCATTTCCTTGACGTAGAATACATGTGTTTCCAAATGCACTGATTAAACTATGCAGTATTTGTAGATCAAATTATTTGTTTGTGTTAGCGTCACGCTGTGTTAGATGTTTCACATTAGATTGTTAATACATCATGAACAATAAAAGTCCACCATTTTTTTGTTGACAGTCTTGATGCATCTTCTCACAGTGGAGAAGCTTCAGTTTTCTTTGCGTACTTAAGTCAATTACTGATGCACAGCCTTTATTCTACTGCACAAGTATGGCCTGAATTGTAACATTTAGATTCTCACTCAGATTTTAAAGACTGATTGTTTTTATCCACTAATAAATTACTTGAAGTAGCTCTGGATTTTTAAACAGATGATTTAGCAGTCAGAACCTGTAGCAACAATATACTGAAAGTACATCTAGGCAGAAGCCACTTTGACTGGGTTTGCCAGGTCTTTAACTCACCACTTATTTCTTACTATAAAAGCTAACAAAGGACCAGTCAATGCCAAGATAAAAAGTTTTGTATTTTAACATTTATATGTATCTGTATATGAATATGTTGAGTAACAAAAGTTATAAATCAATAAAAAAGTGGTTTAACTTGCTGCAGTAGATTTTTCTTTCTTAAACCAAGCCCAATTTTCATGAAACTCTTTATGTTAAACTCTTGACTCTTACCTTTTCATTATCATCAAAAAATCAAAGTTCACCCCTTTGTATGATTTTAATCACTATCATGTTGTAAAACACAGCAAAACTAATTTTTTAAGTACTTGCTCAAAGTTCAAAATGTTCAAATGTGTTACACCTTTTGATATTTAGTGTTTTTGTAAACAAGGAATGAAAGCTCAATGCTAATAAAAAAAACACAGTCTTTGCAATTTGCAGTTCATAGTATTGGTAACAATTGTTCCAATATCTTTTTTGAACAATTTTAGAGAAGTCCATCAAAGCGCTTATTTATTAACTGGATTAATAAAAAAAAAAAGTTGCCTCTATGTATTTTTGTGTGTCCCTGTTCTGTGTGATTCACCTGGATTCAGCATGACTCCCAGCCTTGCCTTCCGATCCTGGCTTAGTCACTGGAGCTCAGATTGGACAAAGTCCCCTCTTGTGTTTGCAGACGGGTGTCATGTGATGTAGAAGATATCACTTTTGCTTAGTGCAGAACTGTGACCAAATCAGCTCAACATTTTTCATGTTGTTCAAATACATTTATTAATATTTATTTGTTTCTTCATTACGTCCCTCTATCCTTTGAACAGTCATTTGGCACAACATTTGGCACACTTTTTGAGACAGCAGTCTAGTTTTGCTATCTGTTCTATGAAGTTGGTAATCTGTCAAAGCCAGGGGTTTCTGGGAAATGTGGGCTTGTGTTCTCCAATATCAAATGTGTAACACTCATGTCAGCAAATTGTATTTGTTTTCCCACACAGAACTGGATAAACCAAACTTTTGCAATTAATCTGACATGGGTTCTGTCAAAGATTTAGTTGTGGTGACACTATCTCCTGCCCATTGACATGCAAAGTAGCTTAACGTGTCAGACTTAAATATTTAACCCTGGATGAATCTCAGTAGCTGCATTTACAAACAAATCGTGGCTTGAACGAGGCCCCAATCAATGCAAGTTGATATTTAACTCTTTGCTGAGCAAGCGCCAATCTTTTACTCTCAGGAATTCTGCCATCCTCAGTCACTTGGTGGCTCCTTTTTTGGACAAGGCACCAGGTTTTTTTCTAATTTAATTTAAGGTAAGACCAAATATATTTAATAAACTTATTGAAATAGTGTTGTAGATTTTAAATTTTGAAAACATGGTGGAATATATGTAAAATCTAACTTAGTAATTGATTATTTTTTCTTCGTTGTATAAGTTCTGCATGGGAGGCTATGGTGTTCTGGGTGTTATACTATACTTATCCCCCTATTGTTTTATTAAACAATAAATCTGCAATTTTAGTACATTTTTTGAACTGGTTATCTGTTGGAGGCACACACTGTGCACTTTGGAAATCTTGGCGCATGGTCTGAAAAAATCTTTTTGTGTGGCTCCCATGTTTTAGGCATATTTCTTCGTGATCTTCGTTCCTTTTAAAGAAAGTGGTACTAGGTAGAACAAAAGTGTTTGAGACCTGCAGACTATAAAGCAAAGAAACTAAACACGAGGTGAGACTGATTTGTTTTTGAGAGGTTTTAATCCTAATCCTAGAGCTGGATTTATTTTTCCATTAAAATGACCAGGCCACATATTTTCTCAGCCAACATAATTTTACTCTTTTACAGTTACCTTGTAAAGACATGGACCTTCGTCTGACACTCCTGTTGATCTGTCTTTGCAGCCAAGGAGTCTCTGTAAAACACATTAATTACTTAAAAAAATCTTTTAAGATTTTACCAAATAATATAACTCTTGTTGCATAGTTATTTTGTACTATCTTTGTGTTCAACAGACTGGTGAGGTGGCAGACAATGAGTCAATCCCTTTGATGCCTCTTATTCCTTTGATACCGAGCCACCCCATAAAGGTTAGAGGCAAAATGGAAACATTTATAATTTCTTTTTCTCTCATAAGGTTTATTGTGTCACAGCAGTTATTATTCTGCTCATCTAAATTCACAGTTTGAAAAATGGGTTCTTGTGCATAATGTTCTCTTCTATTTCTGCCTTTAGAAAGCAGAAAATGGCAGTACACCACAACCAGAAACAGTGTTAACTACAGAAGCAAACGTAAATGGACCAACCATAAGTAGCAGGCCCGACGGGGGCTCATCAGAGGAGGAGCAAGATGAGGTTTGTCAGTCGACTGGACGAAGCCTGCAGTCCAGGGAGGCCATAGCTGCTGCTATTCAAAAACTGGGTGTGCAGTTACTGCAGAACCTAGAGACAACGCCAGAGCAGCCAAACGTCATTATATCTCCTTTCAGCATATCATTAGCACTCTCCCAGTTGGCTTTAGGTATGCATGTCCCACTGCAGCTTTTACATGACACATTGTCTAATACATTTGATAAATTGTGTCAGCATCTTGCTCAACTTCATAGTCGTTTAGAGACCATCACAGTCCTCATCCAATAACTGCACCCCTCTTCTTTATAGGTGCAGTAAATGAGACAAAGGAGCTGCTGATGCTTCATCTTCATGATCACACACTATCCTGCTACCATGAGGCCCTGCATAATGTCTTAGTGCAGCTCAGAAACAGTGACCTGCAGATCGCAACACGTATCTTCATGCGTGAAGGTTACTTACTACAAAAAACACAGCTTTCATCTTAATGTTTTTTTACTGTACTAAAAGTTAAGACCACACAGCTCCTGTCTACAGAAACATTCATCCTTCTGTTATTTGTCTTATTAGCAGTGACTATAGAGCAGAGTTTAAGAGAAACAGCACCTGATAGAGTTGGTGTCTATTATGTGTTTTAGGTTTTGATCCAAAGCAGGACTTTGTCAGTGAATCCCAGCGGTTGTATGACTCAGAGCCAGCAGTCTTGGAGAGCCTGCAGCAGATAAACGACTGGGTAGACAGTGCAACAAACGGAAAGATGACCGACTTCTTGTCTTCTTTACCACCCAATCTGCTCCTTATGCTCATTAACGCTGTCCATTTCAAAGGTGAAATGTACTTATTTTAAAATGTCCCTATCGGTACTGTTTTTAATAGCGTGAATCTAATTCACGCTGCTGACTAAAACTGAAACCCTTTTTTTCCACCTTGCTCACAGGGGAGTGGAAAGCTCGGTTTGACCCACGCTTCACCACCAGAGGTGTGTTCTACCTTGACGACAAACACATGGTTGATGTTGAAGTGATGGAAGATGCCAAACATCCCTTGAGTTTATTTATTGATAATGACTTAGAGGCTCAGGTAAAATGCTGCTCAGTCTTAACAGTTTAAATGTCTTCAGTTCAGTTTGGAAAAAACTTAATTTCCTGACATAATCAAATTTTTATCAATGCCATTCCCTCTTTTTCATGCAGGTGGCGAGCTTCCCATTCCAGAAGTCCATGAGCTTGTTGGTGGTCGTGCCTTTGTCCGGCCAGGTGAATGTCTCCTCACTTTCTGCTAAGCTAAACATCTCCGACCTGTATAATCGTTTACCCAAGGAGAGGGCTGTTCAAGTCAAAGTTCCCAAATTCAAACTGGAGTACGCTCAAGAGCTACAAGAAGTTTTTACAAAATTGGGTAAGAACTCATTACTTACTCTAGTCTTTGTGTAATATTTTAGCTCATATACAGATTCTTGTTGCTTGATAGAAAATAATATGAACTAGAATTAAACCAGTATCCTCTGCTGTGTTAGGTCTTGGAGAGATGTTTTCCAGCCCCAACTTAGCTGAGATAGCAGATGGCCCCCTGCTGGTGTCCAGTGTGATGCACAAGTCCAGCATGGAAATAAACGAGGAGGGTGCAGAAGCTGCTGCAGCCACCACTGTGGTCATTTCACGAGCATCCAACCCTGTTTTCTACCTGAGCAATCCCTTCTTCTTTGCCCTAATGGATGATACAACTCAAGTGCCGATCTTCATGGGTGTCATCAACAACCCGAATCCTGAAGCTCCTATCTTGCAGAGAGGAGAATTTGGCAGGAAAGATAAAGTGGGATTCCCATTTGATAAGAGTCAAGTGGGCACATTTGGAGGCCCACCTAAGTAGGGACTGATACCTTCAATGCCATCCCAGGAAAAAAACGAAAACAAGACCTCTATGATTGTATGGATCAGTGTACAATATCACTTAGCTGGATCAGAAAGTGTGTGAAAACAGATGCTTTATCTCATAAACACAGTGTAGTCCAGTATCCCATGTTAAAAATTTTATTTCCTGTTCAAGCAGCTTTAAAATTTGAATTAGAAGCAAGAAATGGTTTATACCCATAGTGAAGTCTGTCTCCACTTTCAAGTTGATTGATTGATTGATTGACACTTTAAGTTTCAAAGATGTCAAATGTAAAGTCGGTGTCACAGCATTAAAGCAACATTTTGTACGTAGATACATTTTAAAAGATGTCATCTAATAGGATAATAAATTGAACTGATTTGAATCAAAACCTGTCAAGATGGATTTTTATTGACTTCCTGAACTAAAACAGTTGTATGCATTATCTGAGGGTAAAACGATGCATTGACTGAACTGGGAAAAGATATAACAGAGACGACATTGCCTATTGTTGCAGTTTTGTGGTGCAGTTTAATTATATGTGTGCACTGCCTTTTGATGTACTCAGGCAAGTATCTTTACTGTCATATCCCATCAGTTTTCCTCTCATTTCTGTGATAAGACAAGCGGATGATTGAACTGTTGCCACAATGAAAATGAATTGGGGGAATGAAAGATTTTTTTCTGTACAGTCATTAATTTACTTTTTATTTATTTAAAAAAGTTTTTTTCCCAATACATCATATGTTCCAATTATTCAATAAGAGTATGCAAGGTAATATAGACCAAGTGAAAAGGATACTTCTTGCATAACTTTGCCCTCTAAGAGTTTGAATTTTCTATGGATACATATTAGAAAGAACATGAAAAGAATCCATCAAGTCATACATTTAAAATGATGACATACTAACCTTGCAACTATCCATTGTTTTGTCACATCCTTTAAAGATTGCTTGAGTGGAGTTTAATATCTCCCATTTTCTAAAGACTGTGAACGCTCCGTAGTAAGCGCCTGACGTCACGTAACGTTGGCGCTGATATCCATGCAACTGGTCTTCGATCAGTTTTGGAGCGCTCACCGAGACTGCACGATCGCGGTGTCGACGAACTGCAAACTGAATTCAGATCTGTGAGCGGAAACGGAAACTGAGGCCGCGCAGACGTAGCTTCGCGCGTTTGTCCAAGCTGTTGGCGCGAATGACACAATTCATCGATTACCGTCACTGGCAGAAGTTTGGAGTCGGTTGTCCAGCTAATATTTCAATAACGTTGTGATTTTATATACAAGTCACTTCCTTACAGACATGACGAAGCTTTCAGAGGGTGCCATAGAGGTAAGACTAATATTTGCAATAACATAAGCTAAAATATGTTTTTTAAATTCCAAAACTGCCGAAGATTTTATACAGTTTGAACAGGAGTCAACTGTAGTAACGTAAGCTAGCTGTTTGTTTGCATCTCTAAATGTAAAATAAAGACGAGAAGACGTTTCTTAACCCTTATTTAATAAACCATAAGCAACATTGTTGACGTTTGTATCTTATGCAAATGATTGGAAAGAGCTTTCCTATTTAGCAACCAGAAGAAATAGAGCTGAGCTATTGAGGTAAAAGATTTAAAGTGTGAGTTAACTTTGAAAAAAAATATCCGTTTTCTTAACTGTTTTCAGCTGAAACTTGTGAAATAAAGTTCTCGACAACAAATAAACCTGTTTAAGCTAACAAACGTTTGTTTTTATAGGCTCTGGCAAATGGCACCGGAGGTAACGACGCTGTGCTTCAGTTGGTGGTAAGTGACAGAAAAAAACAAAAACACAAACAAAACGGAAAAAAGGATCATACAACATTTTCCTGAGGTTAAATCACTCTCAAGCCACTCTCACTCTGCTTGACCTACTAACTTCAATTCTGCCAAACCTCGTTTTTTTCCTCTGATAGTTGATCAGCAGTCACATACCTCTGCATCAGATTTAGGCAGGGCTCAGGAGACCAAAGCTGGTAACGTTTAAAAAACTGCATTTTCACTTCAGAATACTACAATATTCAGGAGCTATCAGATTCTTAAGGGCTGCCTGCAACACTTTGACAACAAGAGGGACTTCAGGAAACAGATCCTTGCTTCTTGCACCTCAATGTAGGAGAAGTTAACCTTGTGAAGTTCAGTGTAAAAACTAGTACAGACGAGGGGTAACACAGACAATAACATGTATTGTACTGTGACGATATCTTTTTACTAACAACACAACACAATATGAAATAAATGCTGTCATAGGAACAGGATCAGAGTCATACTAGTCAAATAATATTTGGTTAGAAAGTCTTTGTTTTTTGACCATATTACTTAGTTTCACCTTCATAGTTTCATATATTACCTTTCAGAACATTCGTAAGATTGAGGGAGGAAATGGTCCGGCTCGCTTTCGGGTGATGATGAGTGATGGACAGCACACCCTGTCCTGTAAGTACATCATATCTCTACCACAAATATAGAGAAGCAAAGGAGGGGGTCCATGAAAAACATTAGAGCAAGTCCAGTGTTCAATAATGCACAGGGTTTATTTGACTTATGAAGGGGCACACGTGGTGATTTTTTTATGGGAGACTGAGATTTCCAACGTGCATTTAGTTTTTTCTCAGGCTAGATATTTTCAAGAGCCCCTTCATTGAATAAACCTGAGTTACCTCTGTTGGGGATTTTTGTCTTTCCTTTTTTTCAACTTTCATTTTTCTACACCTCTACAGCCTTTATGCTCTCAACTCAGCTGAACTATATGGCTGAGGAGAACCAACTGGTCCCAAACTGCATCTGCATGCTAAAGAGGCATGTGACCAATATACTGAAGGATGGACGGTATGCTTCTATTCTGTACACTCCCTGTTTTAGTATCAAGACTTAGCCAACTGTCCCTATTATTTAGTTGATAGATGTGAGCCTATTATATTGTGAGCCAATAATTCTACAGTAAAACTCAACTATTTTGTACGGTTAATGGTAATGTCTTATTACAGACGGGTGGTAATCATTTTGGAAATTGATGTCATCAAACCAGCTGAAGATGTAGCTGGAAGAATAGGTGACCCTACTCCTTACACTGAGGGTAAGGAACTGAGGGAAACACATTTCATATTTACATATGCACAACTCATACACAGTGGGTTTTAATGTCACTGCATGTTAATAATAATGTCAAATCTTCCTTGTAGGTCAGAGTAAAGGCCCACAGTCAGCCCCCGTGCCTGAACACCGCCCTCCCCTCCAGCCACAGAACAGAAATGAAAGTGAGTGGATGACTCTCCTCAACACACAAAAAATTAGCGGATCTGTGTAGAATTTCACTTTTTGTTAGAAAAATATGCAGACATAGTAAAACAGACCACCAGATGGCGGCATTTCTCTTCTGCTCATGGTTATAATTTGGGTGACCCAGAGATTTACAGGACACAAGTAATTTTGACAACCCGTTGAGAATCATTTTCATTTTTAGCCTCCTTTTAGTCTTTCTCAAGAGATTTTATTCACACTTTTATTATTATTACAGATTATTATTATTGACACCCATTTTTCATGTGAATGCTGATATCACCATGAGCCATGTGTTGATAGGCAGTTGTCCCTGCCTGTGCTGCTCAGTTATTTTTTTTTGTATGTATAGTAGAATATATGATAACAAAGTGTTGGAACGCAGACTGCCTGGAGAGTTTCTCTTAACCTCCATGAACAAGATGATTTATTTTTGAGACACTGCTAGTTGTTCATGTCAGAGTGGTGGATCACAGTGAAGCAAATAGCATGGACCTGGAGAGATGTGCAATCCAGCTGTCAGAAGGGTTTTGCTGTCTTCCAGTGTGTGTCATAGCAGGTATTCATCCCTCTAATCTGCCGTGTGGGAATTGAGGTTGTGGCAAGCACCCTCCTCATCAGCACAGTCATTGTTCATTTCTCTGTATGTGCTGCTTGATCTGGGGGCTTAATTACCAGAAGTGCAGTGGTTGGCAAAGTGGGAGGACTTAAGTGGACACTTTGAACTCTAATCCTTCGCGTGAGACGCACACAAATCAAATGTGCAGCGCTTGTTCAAACGGAAAATCTCAAAGTCAGCCAGCATGGCTCTCCTGGGGAAGAGCAGCTCCAGTTTGTTATAGCATTTCACACTCTGCCCTGATTCCGTGAAATGTGAATCATCCTTCTCGGTGAAATGCTGGATCACACATCTCCAACAACTTGCTTTGACAAGATTTTTGTTTCCTGCTCGAGTCTTTTCCTCTTGCTTGGCTCGAGAGTCAACGGTGGTAAATTTGCTTAAAGTCATTAGGTTTTTCTTTGATGAAACTTCCCTCATGAAGTGAGATAATTACAGTGATGAAGCAGTTGCAATCCAAAGAAATTGGATTTTTGTAATTCGCCTCTGATGAATAATGCATGTGCCTCTCTCTTGACTTCTTTCCATCACTGCTCTTCATGGATCATTTATTTCTCTCTTCATTCCCCCAACAGTGCAAAGAGGTTTCAGTAAAGACTTTGGGAAGAAGGCCCCATCTGCCCTACACGATACTCCAGGGGGCAGCTCTAAAGTTGTGCCCATCGCCAGCCTCAACCCCTACCAATCTAAGTGAGTATTTGTCCTAGTCAGTGGAAAGTGTCATGTCAAAGGTTATATATTTATACTGTAACAATAAATTTAGGCATATATTTGTTTAAAAAAATATTTTGAAAAGAAATACAATGGTGATTTTAAAAAAGTGGGGGTGTTATTTGTACTGGTGCTCCTATCTATGATTTTCAGTCGCACTGTCTTAAAAAATGCCTGTGTAAGACTAAATGGTTGCAGTCTGGATGCCCAAGTCGACTTCAAGGAACAAGAATCTGATCAAACAAGGGCATCCATCTGCAGCAGTGTGTCTATGGCACTGTGACTGTCTGGTGTTCAGAAAAGCTTTAAAACAAAGTATGAAAAAACACTGTGACCTTGCCTTGTTTCACAGTTTGACCTAGCAGCACAAACAACATAATTCCTCCTTGCCTCCACAGTCGAACAATACAGGCTTTTATCACAGAGGATATGTGGATTTGCCAAGCACAGGTGTTACTGATAACATTGCTAACAACTGCGTCCTATTGAAGAGAGCCAGTGCAGGGCTCATGCTGCTGACTTCTTGGCATGCCTAAATTGTAACAGAGCCATTGTTAATGTCATTAGCTTTTCTCTCTTATGAGTAATCAAAATGTCCCAGAAAAGCCTGGTGCAGAGGCGGCGAGTAAATGATGCATCCTCTGTGTTGTCTTTACACATTGTGATTCACCCAAAGGGCCAATAGGGCAGATTGTTAGGACTTGATGAATTAATTAAGGAACACTGTGTATGAAACATTACCTTCTGAGTCTGTGTGGTGCTCTTAAACTGAACACTGAAATGAAAAACCTGAGACATGGTCTCTGTCTGGTAGATGGACCATTCGCGCCCGTGTGACCAACAAGAGCAGCATCCGCACATGGAGCAACTCTCGTGGTGATGGCAAACTCTTCTCCATGGAGATTGTGGATGAGAGTGTGAGTCACATTGTGGTCTTGATGTTGGTTTTTGCTTCATGTGAATAAACTCATAGCAGTAAATCCTGTACTGTTCCTCACCAACTTTAATGTTTTAACAAACTTTTATGTTTTATCACAGGGAGAGATTCGGGTGACTGGTTTCAACCAAGAGGTGGACAAATACTTCACCCTTATTGAAGTTGGCAAGGTAAGACTATCCTCCGGATTATGATTCAGTGTTTTCTAATTATCCACCAAAACTGTCTTTCACTGTCTTGTTCAAGACTGATTTGGCCGCAGACTGCTCAGCAACAGCTGCCGCTACTTTGTGAGTTAAACCCTGGAGACTATGAATGATTCATCTGGGTACACTGTACCCATACAATAAGCGGCTTATGATCATCTGCCAGCCTTTGTTGATCCACCCGACTGTCGGAAGTCGTATCTTGTTTGTGCCATTCAGTCAGGTGAAACGCCCCCCAGATCTCTGATTAACACTTGGTTCATCCATCTGTATGGGCCAGGTCTACTACATCTCCAAGTGCTCCTTGAAGATCGCCAACAAACAGTACACATCACTGAAGAACGACTATGAGATGACTCTCAACGGAGAGTCCACCATCATCCCGTGTGAGGACAGCTGTGATGTTCCCATGATGCAGTGTGACTTTGTCTCTATCAGTGACCTGGAGAACAAAGACAAAGATGCCGTCGTTGGTAAGGAGCAGAAGTGCAACACAGACATTTCTGGATCCAACCTGCCATTAAACCCACAGACAAATGTGATTGTTTCTAACATCATTTTATTCCCAGTGTTCCAAGGGCCTGCAACTCTAACAGCGTACAAAGACATGACTCACTATCCAGTCCAAAAAAGCCTTATGCATAGCCCTGAAATTAAATCAGCTAAAGCTACGCAGAGTCCCCAAACCTGATGTTTTCATTAGAAAATTAGTCTCCTGTGAGTCAAAGTATTGTTTAATGGGAGGTTGAAATTGCCAGCTTAAACCCCCCAAAGTTCAATGTAGTAACAAGTAGAATGGCTGAATAAAACTTTTAAAGCCTATGTAAGCTGTAAAATAAACCCAGCCTACAGTTCTAACAGGTTAAAATATATAGGGGAGAAATAAAAAATGTTAAATCTCTTCATCCCTGTTCGGCTTGTTATCTCTGTAGCCGAAGCCAAGTATGTTCTTAATGGGCCTTAGTAAAGATTTTCCCTTGTAGTTGAAGCCCTTTTTATTCATCCCAACCTTCCTTTCCTCTAAACAGAGGCTAATCTTGCAGTATGAAGTGTTGTATACAAGCAGCTATTTAAACTAAAACACTACCTGAGACTGATTTAGGCTTTTGCTAGTGAGGAGGCTGCTACTACCCTGTGTGTCATGTCTGTTACTCAGAAAACAGGCCGTGTAAACCCTTTTAGGGCAGAGCTCGAGGCTCAGTTTGTTCCTGTGCTGCATTGTTGTGATAGGATTATCCATCTAGCATGAGCTGTTTTCTCAGTTTGAATGGTGGCCACATTTTACCAACCCATTTAATGAGACATTAGCTTTGATGTTGTCGTGATGATGAAGTCATGCTGGGATGTTTTCTGTGCCCTAAACAAATGTATGGAGAGCAGGGTTGTGTAACACAGTGTATTGGAGAGAGACAACATTATGATCCATCAATAAGTGTACTGTGCAACAAGTTACAGGTGGCAGATGTGTGCTAAAGCATCATGGGGTGGAACTGGGTTAGATGAATCAGATTTGACCGTTCCATGCCAGCATTTAACTATTAGTTTCGCTTTTGTCAGTTCAGCACACCACTAAACTTTGAACCTGCCAGAGTCTCATGTTTATCCTTTAAGACTCTTAGTTAAGTCTTTTTATTTCATCTGTGATGTAAGAACATCAGATTTCCACACAGTCAGAGAAAGTAAAAGTGTGTTTCCTGTTTATAGTTCTGTTATAAAATCTCAGCGCACCACAGAGTCTGTCCTGCTGAGCTGCTCACAGCACAGCCAGCAGGGCCGGCTCGAGCTATTTTAGTGCCATAAGAATCTCAGTTGACTGAGGGGCCTCCCACTCATGGCTTGACTCACCTACTTTTGTTTTTTTAAGTTTCTCAGATTACGGAATTTCTTTTATTTAATATTTTGATTAACATATATGAATTTATCCATAATTATAACCATACAATGTCACACTAGAGTTTAACACTACATCTTTTTTAAAAAAAACCTAAACAAAACGTGTTTTTAACAAGTTACCTTTTCATCTTCCTTGGGAACCACTCAGATGGCCACCTGTGGATGTCAGAGACTAACGACATAGAAAGCCTATCACCATCACTGTCAAAGTGCACATTGTTCCTCATTCTGGAAAGCCGGGGCTCTGTGAGACCCAAACACATCCCAATTGTCTTCAGCACAGTGTAATTTGAAAAAGCACAAACCAACCAACCGATTCTCAGGACCAAGCTCCTGCTGAGGTTTTCTCATCCACCCAATAATGGTCAGAGAATAGAGTTTGTAGCCGAAAGTAGAGCTGGATATGCTGGGCGGTTGAGGTAATTACAGTATACAAGCAGAGAGATAAAAGTGGTATTAATAATGCTGATGACAGTAATAGCCTGTAGTGCAGATTGACTTTGGGCCCTATGGCAGAGCCGATGAGAAAATGAGGACCTGCTGTCACAGGTAAAATGAAGTAATAATAAAAGTCAGCTTGTAATTCTTTTAATTAAGACAGCATGTACTGCTGTTTGAGTAATTTCTCGCCCACACAGAGGTCGACATCAAACGCTGAGTTTTGTTCATCACGGTTCAATATATTTAAAATCTCCTTACTCAGTGAGACCAGGGTTTATACTGTAGATAATGAGTAATGTCAGTGATTCCACTCTTACACCTTTCAGATAAATGGCTCTGCATCTATTATGCTTGATTGCATTAGTCACTGAAGTATGCTTACAGTGAATTTTTGGAAATAACTAAAACCTATTTCATGGATTCTCTCCTACATTATGAATGTAAGTTCTTGGTACACAGGGCAGTGACCCCCACACCTCATCTGAAATCATGATTCACTTATTTCCCTAGAGCTAGTTACTGCGGGAAACTATGAAGCCCAGATTGACCTATGGGCATTAACACAACGATAAATATTTATGATCTGCATATGTGGGAAAAATCCTGTTTGTTTGAAAAATTAAACCGTATGTGGTCATGGTCTTCTCAAAAATGTCGTATGCAATTTGTGATGCAATCTTAACTGCAATCAGGCCGGAAATAGAAAAATAGATCCAGTGTCTGCTAATGTGTAACACTGATACATATTTTCCATTACAGATGTGATTGGAGTTTGTAAGAGTGTGGAGGAAGTGACCCGCCTCACCACCAAGTCCAACAGAGAAGTGTCTAAGAGGACGCTCAATCTAATGGACATGTCTGGGAAGCTGGTGACGGTCACGCTGTGGGGAGAAGTAGTGAGTATAGACATTAGATAGAGAGTAAATGGTGTAATTGAATAGAGCTTTTGTGTCTGGAGCTTTTTAAATGGGTAATAAAAGTCAATGTCAGCCTTATAATGCATGTACATGCCTATTGTAATGGTTAAGCTTTCTTCTCAGAACACTAGTTTGTTCAAATGTTAATCATCATCAGAGGACACAAGTTTGTTAGTACGAAGAGTACGAAGAGTTTGTTACATTGTTTAAACCTGAGGACCTTTCTGTGTGCTGTAGGAGGGGTTTACATGCACTACGAAACAATGGAGCTAAATTATAGTTAGATTATGTGTTCAGTGGATAAACACAATGACAATAACACCTTTAAACATAAAAGAGCCTGCAATAAATGCCAGCCTTTGTAAAGCTATTTTTAATGAGATTGTCAGAAAGGTGTTTTAATTAGATGGGTTATTCATCACCGATCACTTAAGAGCAGTTTTAGAATGAGACATTTAACAGTGTGTGCAGTGTTTAATGGAGGCCTATACGGTTGAAATCCGTGACTGAATTCCCTGTCACGGGATGATGAAGTAACTGTTTTCCTGCAGTTGATTTTTACCTGTGGCTCAGAGGGACTGTACTGAGTTTGCTACCAATTCTTTCCTCCTGACAAGAAGCACTGTGTTCCCTATTTGTTTGTTCGACACAAACCCTTTTCTGGAGGGACTGTCTAAGGTACACAAGATGTATAGTTTATTAAGAACAATGGCAATGCCTAAAAGCAAGTGTTGGATTCTACCCATTTTCTAAGGGGCCTTACTGTTGCCTCCCTCCTCTCACAGTAATTGTTTTTTCTCAGTTAGTGTCCTCAGGTTATTATAGTGAAGCACAGTGAAAAACTATGAAACTAATAGTGAACACTAAATATTTTGAAAATAATCATTTTGGAACTATGGTAATAAAAAGTGTGTTTATGATCTATAGCAGTGTGGCTCAAGGGAGTATGGTAGTCTCCTGGTCTCTTAGCTGGTCAGTTAATTAGTTTGAGGAAATATTTGACACACATTAATGCTCCCAGATGACTATTCCTGTAATGCCACTATGAGTTAGAATTTTTTTTATTTTTCAGTGAAATGTCTCAACAACAACTGAATGGATTGCAATCAAATTTGGTCCATACATTCATGTTCTCCTTAGGAAAATTGAAGTAACTTTGCTCATCCTTTAGATTTTTATTGTAACCATCAGGTTACAAATAAAAAACTGCAACACAAAATGATGAAATGGTAAAGTTGTCAGATACTGTTTTTTTTTTCCTTTCCAGTACCGCAAACTAAATAAATAATAAATAAGAATAAATTATATACACCACTATTTTTTTCTAAACAGTTTACACTGCCCATCTTGTATTGATGAAACATGACAGATGTGCCTAAACTTACACAAGTCTCTCGCCATCTATAAATATTGGCTACTTGTGCAGCAGAAAAGGTCATTATTTACATACAGGTACACGACACGCTGCAGGGAAGTAGGAGGGTCTGTTTAACCCTAAATTACATGATATCTGATTGGTGCATAGACTTGTGTACATGCTGATACGAGCTAGAGCATTTCAGGCACTATTTGCTGCATGTCTAATACCATTCACATCTTGCTCAACTGTAGCACTTTGCTCAGTACTAATAAGCAGATCTTATCATTCTAATCTAAGATGGTAAACATGGTAAATGATATAGCTGCAAAGCATCAGAATGTTAGCACTCTACTTTTGTGCATTTTAGAATGCTGATGTTAGCATTTAGCTTGAAGCCCTGCTGTGCCCAAATACAGCCTCACAGCACCAGTATATTCTGTAAATTTTATGTTTGAAAAGCAAAACGAAGCAAAACACCATCACATAAATTAATAAACCAAGAAATGAATGAAGTACAAGTAACAGAAACATTTTAATGATTGTCTGTCTGTGTCCATACCTCTTGTTTTGCATAGGCAGAAACATTTGATGGCTCTGGACAGCCCATTGTAGCCATTAAGTCGGCAAAGCTCTCAGACTATGGAGGCCGGTCCCTCTCTGCATCCTTCAGCAGCACCCTGATGATCAACCCAGACATCCCTGAGGCATATAAGCTCAGAGGATGGTAAGTGGGCTGTTTTTAGATAATGCACTGCAGATAATTTCTTCAATGTTTTAGAAATTGTTTACCTGTGACAAAATGCTTTTAGAGCAGGTTTGTAACATGCTTTACTTGTCACAACATAAGGCTGTCTTTTATTTATTTCCCCCTGCTGAAAGCTAACTTCTAGGGTGCATTGCACTACTGTTTAAATTAAAGAACTGAAGCGATTTAAAGAGCGAGTTTCCATTTCCCAAGTTGTGAGAGTGCATGCTCTGATTCTCATTATCAAGATTAGTTTTCCCCCATTAGCCACAATGTGGGGGGTGCCTCAATGAAGCATTACATATAAATGGAAATCATACTTAATCTGTGGAAATGCATTTTTTACTTCTCTAATCGCCTTTCCAGATGAAATGAAATCCAGACTAATTTCTATGTGATTATGTTGATTGTAGCATATCTTTTCTCTGGGTGTGCGTGTGTGTTAATGGTGTCGTGTGTGTGTGCATATTTTCATGTTTGTTTTTACTTGAGCACATAAAATTACATGAAAATTAACCAACAATTTTTGAAAAAAGTCAGGGCTAGTACCTGTATACATGTAGTCATGTGTGTTGCATTACAGTCAAATTTATTAAAACTACTAAATCCAAATGCAGTACTATGGGACACAATTAAGACTTTATTATTATATGATTATAACAGTGACTGTTACATGAAATTTTCTGTTAGCTTTTCTCGTCATGGAATAGAGTAATGTTTAAGACTCATGCTTTCATCTTATCTTTGGCCTCATGTGACAGGTTCTTAAGTTTTCATTCACTAAATTATCTCCTCCCCAAGGTGCAAAACTAGAGATGTGGACGGTAACCAGTACTGACAACAACCATGATGTTTAAAAAATTATATATTAAAATTGCGTTCATAATACAAATATGATAATAACCCATCAGTAATACAGCACCTGTTAAACCCTCTCTGCTTCTTTTCGTTCTAACTTTGTAACAGTAGGTGGCAGTAATACACCCTAATGCTGATTGCCATCGCCATAAAACAGAAAATTCATTAAGTGTAATTATTCTTTTTTATCTCTTTCAAACTGTAAAGGTTATAAATTATCTTTCTTCCTCCCTGCACTCACATTTTGAGTGTAATCTATTTGCCCAAAAAAGAGACAAAACACACAATAAACAAAATTAAAGATTAATCAGATAAACATTAAAAAAAAATTATCAATATTGCAACTATATCATTAAACAACTATATCGGTGCTGTGAAACTCTGATAACGCAACAGCCCGATGTACATTATAACCAAAAAGAGCATGCACTGTATGCTAATATGTATCCTGGAGGTGAGGATTAAATATATGTTTGTTGTTTTTGTCATCTTGTGAACAGACATATCTCCTGATCTCTGTGATGTCAAGGTTAATAGGGCAGCTGTTCAACTTTGCACATGATTGATAGATGATGTAGTGGTCACTTGGACAGAGGTGGGGGTTGATGCTTAACCTCACTCCAGCCCTGTGACATACTGATTGATCGCTTCTCCTTATAGATCCTACTTAAATAGGCTGGCACTGCCCCGCCTCTCTGACATGAAAGCAAATGTCTTTATCTGAGAGTGGAGATCAAATCGATTCCATCCAAAGCGTTTCATTTGTTTACCTCACAATACCAGCACCTGCTCTGTGCTGAGGAATAAGAGACAGTAAACACATTCATTTTGTAACAAGACTGGTGCACTCTCATATTCTGCCTTGACAAATATAACTGAGATTATTTATATGATCAGAGGAGCTGATCTGCATAATCACAGCAGTGAAATGAGACTGTACTTTGCAGGTGAGAAAGAGGAAAATCACAAAATAGGCTCAAATGTGCCTCTTTAATCAGATCCATTGGCCTCTGCTAATTTCTCGTGACAGTTTTAGCTCCAGCCTTTGGCTTTTCTGAATATATATATTTTTCATTTTATTTCATTTTCAGCACGCAAACTATTATGAACTGCTGTTAAGTTTTTTTGTGATGGGATTATTTTATATTTGCATTGTTATGGATCATGCTGCGTTATCAAGCCTATCCCTGATATTCTTTCCCATGAACAGCATTAAGTCATGACTCATGCATTCTCATCCTGCGGTTGCATGGGGTATTTTATGCTTCCTGTGCTTTCTTCTGCTTAATGACAGTAGGTTGTTTCCCGCTTTCCTCAGTGGCTTCTCATTTGGGCAGCAAGAGATAATGATCCTTAAATGCTTGTGTTGGTTTATCCAGTGCGGAAGAAGAGTTGTCCTCTGCGGACGATGGGTTCCTGGAGCTTCGCAGGCCTCCACTAATGAACGGTTTAAAAGTCACAGATGGAAGGAGGCCAGACCTAATTCATTACTCTCGATCCAAGTGAGAACCCTAGTGGAGACGAGATCGTTATGCAGTACGTCTGAAAGCTATCACCCAGCCAGCCTCATGCAGAGAAGAGAATGGAGAGAATAGTCTCTGTAGTTATTCATCTTTATAAAGGCTGCCTAACAGAGATGATATCTAGTGATGAGTTTTAGTTGTTAGTGTGTGTTTTCACTGGAAAACTGCCAGCTGTTAAAAACATAATGTGTTACATTGTTTTGCTCGTGGTAAGCCTGGGTCCCAGGATGGTACCAGTCCATGAAGTGTGCCCCTTAATGATTGTTCTGTTAGCCAAAATTATGGAAAATGGAACAAGGAAGCAAATCAATTAAACTCTGAATGAATCTTATGATGGCTGTTTTTAAATCCTGCAAAGAGGAACCCAAACCTTTTTCTTCTCTCAGCCAAACAAAAAAAGATTTTACTGTACAGCCAGGCGGGCTGAAACATCATTGTTTTACTCTTGTGGAGGCGTCTTAATTTGATTGTGTTTTGGCGCAGACCTTTGGGACTGCTCAAATGAATAGTCCATCCTCGGTGGGCTGTTTATGCTCAAACTCATGCAGAGTATTAGTGGTGCTGCTCAGCACTTTCCAGCATGCTCATAAGTAAGAACGCTGCCTTGCGCACTAATTATCTCGATGTTGGATTAATCTGAGGTCTTGGTGTGTTTTTACCGTGCATGTGCTGTGTGCTCTCATGCTCTTTCACTCCTTGAGAATTTTCAGTGTAAATAATACTACATTTTTGACTTTGACCCATCCAACTCTGCAGATATTGCTGTCTATTAGGTGGCAACAGCACATTTAGAGATGGTGATGCTTCTCACTCCAATTCTTTTTGGCAGGGCAGTTACTGTTAACCACAATTTGTCATTTTTAATCTCATAACCTGATGATGTCATCCTTGGACGTTCACTACAACCTCATTTAGTCTCACAAGTTCAAGCTGACATTTTCTCCGTCTTCCTTATCATGACTCCAGCATGTCCACATGTGCAGGTCACTGCATGGGACAGTTTAGTCAGCCTGGAAGCAAAGAGGTTTAACAGTATTCTGAGGAACATCGTGCCTCATTTTTATGTTAACCATTATTTTACCAAAACATGTTACAGTTAACTGACTTAATAAATGTTATAGACCAAATTTGCTGTTGTTTCAGTTCTCAATTGTCCTCTAACCAAAACACTCAAATGCTTATATAGATCTGCTGACAAAGTATTTCGCACTACACTATATTGATTTCCACGAGTCATAAGTCTAGACGGGACCATACACTGTGATCCCCTCTTCTAGGGACCCCCCGGCTTTTCTTGTGCGGGGTTGTGGAGCTTTTCATCAGGTACAAATTAATAGCTGCTTTGATGAGGTCACTCTTCTCCTGCACATGTCCGGTTTGTAGTGCTTGTTAGCAGAGACATGCCCAGTGAATTAATTTACCCTTTTCTGTACAAAAATTAGGCCAAAATATCTCTCATTTCTCATCTGTGCTGGTGATAAACAGCTAGATGCTGCAGAGGGAGAGAGAGAGGTTTTTTTTTTCAGCAACAAAGAATATATATTTTTGATGAATTTGCCGCATGGAAAATTTTCTTCATAGCCTAGGCTTCAGCCAACTGGGGGTCCACAGCCCACGCTTTGGAAAACCAGGGTGTATAAATGACTTATTAAAGCTAGATCTAATAATGTTATGCTGTATTTTTGCTCTTTTATTCAGCAGTGTTCTGTCACAAATGCTTTATGATCTGTCTTTTTGAATACACACTTTGCTGTGATTCCTCCTATATGAGAATAGAGGAGCATTTGCTTTCATTCCTGTTTACATCAAAACAATCCAAACACCGTGTCATCTTTTTAAGTGGCTACTAGTTTTGATGTTTGACCGCATGTCACTCAGTGCAGATGAAGGGACAAACACTGAGTCTCACACAACATGGGTTAATCTTGTTTGTGGTGTGTTTGCCATTGCCAGCTCAGACATTGGTGTCTTAGCCTGGAGCCAAAAACACTTGTAACTGAGACTTTCCTTTCCTTCTTCCTCCAACACCTCTCTACTTCTGTCCTGTCATTTTTTTTATTGTGACACTGATGTTTGATATGACTATACAATAAGCATGCAAGTCTGCTGACCTCCAGACATCTGTCTCTGTTTTTTCTGTAGTTTTTTTGTCTCGCTGCAGCCGTGCTCCTCTTAGCTGGGATCTGCCTGCTTTCACTGTTGCACATTTCCTGCCAGGTCTAATTTGTCCTCCTTTGTCTCCTTCATCACGACGACTGCCTGTCGTGCCATTTCTGTTTCCTGTGCTTTCTCCATGATAAAAACAGCAGCAGCTTGGCAACTGGGTGCTGTCAGTCTGGCATCCTGAAGAGCATTTGTTAGTCCTTTTGGGCATTTGTCAAATCAGATGTCCAGAGCAGCATGTAATACCGAAGCCTCACATGTCTGCAGTTTTACCTTTTAAAGTGATACATTTAATCATCTCAGCAATGTTTTTATCTACATTTATCTCCTCTGTTGAACATCCGCCTTAGGAGGGTTGTAGAGCCATGACAGAAAAACGGCATTTCCATTCCATCTGATTTGATCTGTCAAAGGATCTTTTTTCAAGCTCCTAACTGAGTGCCAACACTATTAAAGCCAACAGCGCAGGTACACTATTGAGGAATCTGGTGCCATGTAAAGAATTGCTCACATTTGTCAGTAGGAGTGGGAAATTGGCAGCCTGTGCATTACCCCGGCCACACTCTGAACTGTTAATGGGGATTTTTTCAATTAGTCATGCCTCCAGGAGCAAGGCTTGCTCTGGCTATATGTACAACCTAACCTCCCCATTGTGTGCCGCTCTGCCAACAAATTAGTAAGCTGTATTGATCCCTCTGACCATTTTAAACTGTTCCTCCCCCACCCATCCACACAACAGCATTTTACTTCCACCAATCTTTCTTCTCCTTATTCCCTGCCAACCCCCTTCTTCTTCCTATTGTCTTCCCTGAATTACCGGGAACATTGGGCCAAAATGGGTTTCTGATATCACTGAAACAGCCCCGACTCTGGCCAGCTCGTCTGTCCCTCTGCTGTTGATTCATTTCACAAGCCTCTCAGCTGAGCCATCCCTGCTTGGACAAACACAAATGGATGCTCTGCCTAGAGCAAAAAACTTTTTTGTAGTGTTTCGGCAGCCAGTCGACAGCCATGTGAACATCAGTGTATTGTGTCTCCTGCTTTGGTTCAGATGTGTCAAACTGAAGAAAGCTGCAGTCCAAAAAGAGTTCTCAGGTTACCAGCTTCATAAATGTCTCAAGTAGTTCTGCAGTTTTCTTAACTGGATATTAATGTAAATGAATTTGTTTATCGGCTCTGTTTAGGCCATCAAATTTGCATTTAGGGCTTCTTTTAAGCTAAAAGGAGAAGTGTTACATTGTTTCTGCCTCTTTAATGGTTTTTTTTTTTCTCAGTCCTTTGTGACATGAAACTAAAAATCTTGGTTGGATAAATTGAAAAAATGCTGTCCCACTGCTTTTGGGAAAGTGTGATACTTGTATTTTTTTGTTATTTATTACTTTTCTTTGGCATTTTATAGAACAGTTATTTGCTGAAAAGGATTAGTTAACAGTTAATTATAAGTGTCAGTTACAGTCCCTAAGGAATACTTGGTTGACTGTGACTAGAGTGACTCAACATTGACTAGCATTCGTTTTCTCCACAGGTATGACAAGGAGGGTCATACCATGGATGGACAGTCGCTGACAGAGGTGAAAAGTGGCAGCGGTGGAGGAAACACCAACTGGAAGACTCTGTCTGACGTGAAGACAGAGCACCTGGGCCACGGAGACAAGGTACACACACGCTTTGCTTTGCTTTGATGCACTCAAACATTCAAGATATGGTAACTCCAGACATATTGTTATTCAAGGATGATTCTTTGAAGATATTCAAGGACAAACTGAAAGGCTGGTATTGCATCTCTAACAACAAATATAAAAGTGTTCACAGTCAAACTGCATTTGTACATGGTACACACTGCAGCTCTGTAAAGCCTCGCTAGAGTGTCACCTTGTTGCTCACAGCTCTGTTTCGCAAAGGTGCTTTTTGACTAAAGAGTTAGTATGATGAATCTTTATAATCACTTACTTATTAAATCACTCCACTGCCAGGTATGTGCTCTTTCAATTGGATCCCACTAAGGTTCCTGATCTTTTTTTCTTTGTTCAGTAATTCCCCAGTATTTTAGGTGTTAATGGTGGAAGTCACATTTGTCTCTGGTGTTGATCACAAAAACTACATACGCTCAATTCCTTGACCCCTGTAATGGAAATACTGCGCTTAGATAAGTAAAGTAAAATGTATTTCTTAATTTTTCCCCTTTTTTATTTATACTGTTGAGGGAAATGGTGCTCACAGTGTATAAATTGTCGCCAGCAGATAATGTGGCCTGTGCAGAGATCTTAACTTGTCTAATTTACCATTTAACATGCTCTGCACATTAGTAATCATCGCAGTGTGATGGAAATATCCCATTAAGACTAGGACAGCTAATAGATGCAAGTGAGTACGATAGGGCCTGAGACTCTGCTCTGGCTGTAAAAGACAAGAGGAATTCACTACAGATGGGGAGGAGGGGATGAGGGTGGGGACTACTTTGTCAATTTGGAGGCTTAAAGAAGACTCGACAGCCCACAGTTTCTTAGAAAACAAAGAAAAAAATGCAATCAACAAGAATTTTATTCAAGGTATTGTGATTCAAAAAGGACATATTAAGGTGGTAATTACATTTTATGTTAAAATGAAAAATGCCTTTATTTTTGTCTACTGCCCAAGACTGCAAGTGATCATGTCCTGTGTCTGGCACCTTCATAATTTTCTTTCTTGCTCCCATGGTCAGAAGTGCATGATTCTAAGTTGAAACTAGTAAAAAGCTTTTTTTTCTCCCCCTTTGAATTTGTCCTTTTAGCATAGCCACTGCAGTGACTCTGTCATCTGGGGGTCTGCAACGGACCTTAGGCAGCACCATCTATTTCTTTTCTTGTTAATTCCACATCCCAAAACCTGACTGTAACAATCAGCCCCCCCGTCAGGTGAATGGCTTTCCTAGCTTTAGCTCCCCACTGTCCAGTAGGAAGTGTTTGACCCTAGGCCATGGAGGCTCTTACTCCTCCTCAGCATGGCGTGTGATGAGGCCTGGTACTGACAAAAGAGCAGTGCCAAAGCTGTCCTCAACCCCTCTGAGACATCCCATACACAGGGGCATGAGGGTCAGGCCTCTGAAGACCGCCCCCCTAACCAGAGTTTGTTGCAATTAATTGTCCCTGTCACAAAGTCTTTGTGTCACAATCTCAAGTTTCCACATTGCACATTCCCCGTGCCCTCTCTGACAGTAAGTGGTCACCCTCTTCTTGTTGGCTTGACACTGCATTTGTAAAGGCCTGTGAGAAAGGCGAGAAACGAGTACCTCTGTCCTCCTCACGCTGTGGCAGCCCGGCTCAGTCGCACGCTAATTGAAGAGGTATTTACTTGATTAATTGGACCTGTTTTGGAAAAGCAGCAGAGGTTGATGTCTGGGTTGTTTTCGGTAAAATCAAAACAGTAATTAAAAAAAGTGTGGCCATCAGCTCTTGTGTTGAAGCAGGATGGTTTTCTCTTATTTTGCGGTTCTTGTTTACCACTCTCTTAAGGGCTTTTTATTTGTCAAAGTGACACAACATATCAATTATCCTGTCTGGAAGTTAATTGGGGTTGAATGGCCCTCGCATACAAACACAATGGTCAGTGTTGCAGAAAAGAGAGAGAAGAAAATCGATTTTCTCTGGACTTCAGGCAGAATACATTGTTTTAATTTCTTTATCAAAAATTTGGGAACATCAGTAAGACTGTCTTGTACCAATCAGCAAGGTATCTCTTCACTGTGCACTCTGTTCGAAAAAGATGTCTCTCTGTGAAAATGATTTGAATAGCTAAGTTTCCAGTTATTTTGCAGAAACTCTGCAATTGCCTGTGGCCTTTGGCTGTTTTCCCAGTTATTATAATTGCATTAACATATTGACATTAATAATCGGGAGATGTACTTGTATGTTTTGGCTCCAAGTTGGCAGGTCTGTTGGTCGGCTCCCTGACCCTGAACAGGCACCTTTAGCCTTAATCAAAGCGTCTGGGGCCTAGTCTCCTCCCTGTGGTCAGTGTTGAGGTTAGTGGGAGGGTGCAAGTAGGGGTGTAGGTAGGGTTTTCTCAGTCCAGAACAACCAGCTGCCATATGTATTAAGGTATGCTGTACGTGAAAAAACTCTTCCAGAGAAGGAGGAGTGGTGTGGGACGGTTGCAAACATTTCTTCATTACAGCACTTCCAGAGCCTCTTTTTGTGTTCAGTTGTTTCCTATGAGAAATTCATGTTGCTTGCTTGAGTGTTTTCCGTGCCAACTACGGAATGTTACCCAAAGGCTGTTTATGTGCAGACAGGTTCTAAAGTCGGTCTCTTTCCCCCCAAAAAAGCAGCAGCTATCTCACGACTTTGCGTTTGTGCAGAAGCCATTAAGATTCTGGTTGGTTGTGTGACTTGTGCATCTGCTGCACGAATGTTACATCCTGACTGTTTACACACACCACTACATGCTTCCCAAAATGCCATCTTAATGTTAATATCATGCTGTTTCATTCCAGGCAACATATTTAACATACAAAACAGAAAGGTCATGAGAGAGAGAGATGATAGAAGTTTGTTTGTTTATATTCTTTCTTTTTAGGCAGACTACTACACCTGCATAGCTACCATTGTGTTCCTGCGCAAGGAAAACTGTCTTTACCAGGCCTGTCCCAGCCAAGACTGCAACAAAAAAGTGGTAGACCAACAAAACGGCATGTACCGCTGCGAGAAGTGTGACAAAGAGTTTCCCAACTTCAAGTACCGCCTCATCCT